>CAUYQG010239439.1:0-17568 GCA_963574415.1 Tarsius wallacei | reverse complement strand
AAGGCTGAGGCGGAAGGATCGCCGGAGCCCAGCAGGTCAGGGCTGCGGTGGCCGGGAGCGGCCACTGCACTCCAGTCTGGGCGACAGAGTGAGACTCCAACTCAACAACAACAACAAAAAAAAGTTCATGTTCTACACAACTATATAAAAAAAAAACAACAACAAATTTCAACAAAGTTATGAATGCTATGTAGCAGTATATAGAGTAAATATAGAAGCGAAGCCTAGACGAATAGCATATTTATACTATTCTTAGATTTTTCAAATATTTAATTCCATGTTACAAGGGAGAATTTTGATGCTGAAAAATTGACTCATCCAGAATATTTTCTTAAAATATAATAATTTAGCCAGTTATGCAGCTATATTAGTTTCACATCTTCTTTCCAGCTAATATACATGGTAATTTAGAAAATGGCACATATAAATTAATAAAAAGGAGTTTTAACGTTAATTATTTATGTATACCCTATGCACAAAAATATTTTAGAGAAAATTATTTTAAAACTATTAAGAATTATAGCTTTGACTTGAGACTGTATGGAAATTTGACATGTAATTAACGGGCACTAAGGAGTAACAGGAATGTGTGGCTTGTGTTTGCCTAGCATGGTGTTTAGTGGATCGGTGACACTTCCTCCTCAGAAAAATGTTTAAACCATTTGTACACTGCTGTTTTCTTCATGGCATTATCCCCCATAAACTTGGACTAACATGTCCCTGATTTCATTTTCACTTTTGCCAAGTTTAACAAGAAACGCAATGTTTGTTCATTGCTCTAATTCAAGCTCTGACATTCTCATGATGGCACACAAAAACATGTAACGACAGTAATGAACGCCACTCAACAAGGCACCACCGCATGTTACATGAACACAGCTATGAGACACTGATCTACCAAGGGTGACAAAACCTTACCGAGTTGTTTGTACAGTGCTGCCAACATAAGCGCACGGTGGCAAGTTTGTGAACTTAGTTGTCAGAACTCGTAGTGCCTGCTAAGGGACAGTACCTTGCAGAGTTGGGGCAAAGTTCTCCAGAAGGCCCTATATGCTCTGTAGCAGAATCAAACATATGGCACTATTTCTCCAATAACTAAGATTCATGATCCTAGGAATCAAAGGGTGGAAATAGGAGTGGCACCACTCACTATTATCTCTAGTGACCCACTAGCAATATTCTTGTTTTCTGTTCCCAAGACTCTGTGCTCTGCTGACCTAGAAGTCTTAGTTCCAGAAGAAGGAATGCTTCCACCAGGAAACACATGATCCCATTGATCTAGAAGTTAAGACCACCACCCAGCCACTTTGGACTCCCTTAATTCTCAGACCTTCACTGCATCGGGCTCAATTACACCACTGATTTTCCTGGTTCACCAGCTTGCAGCGAGCATATGATGGGACTGTTTAACCTGTTTTTGCCAATGTCCGAATTCATAGGCCAAGAAGGGAATTATGGTGTCAGTTGGGGTGACTGATCAGGACTATCGAGGGAAAATTGGACTACTATTCCACAATGGAGGTAAAGAAGAATATGTCTGAAATACAGGAGATCCCTTAGGGCATCTCTTAGTATCACCATGTTCTGTGATTAAAGACAATGGAAAACGACAACAACTCAATCCAGACAAAACTGCAGATGGCCTAGGCCCTTCAGGAATGAAGGTTTGGTTCACATTGCCAGATAATAAACCATGACCAGCTGAGGTACTTGATGGAGGCAAAGAGAATACAGAATGCACAGTAGAAGGTAGTTATATCAGCTACAATCATGTGACCAGTCACAGAACCAAAACTATAATTATCATGAATATTTCTTCATTATACTTTATGAATACATTTATGAATATATATACTTATATTAAGAAAATATTTTTGCTTTCTTTCCTCTCTTGTTCTCTTATAATGTAATATAAGATGTATTGATTTTATATGAGTATTTAAATATTGTTGATTTTACATTATAGCATTTAAGTTACAAGATATCAGAAGAGAAAACATTACTCAAGGACTTTACTTCATCTTCTGAGGAAAAGATTAGTGCATTCCCAGTTATACACAAGATAGTTTTGTTACATTGGGTGGAATTATGACCTTTTTATTGTCTTTATTTGGAGATCAAGGATGGTTTAAGGAGATACATATAGGTGCCAAGTTCACAATGGGTGGACTCATGATGGTTGATTTCATGTGTCAATATGACTGGGTTAGAAGATACCCAGATAGCTGGTAAAACATTTTTTCTGGGTGTTTCTATGAAGGTGTTTATGTAAGAAATTAGCATTTCCATCAGTAGACTAAGTAAAGATCCACTCTTACCAATGCAGACGGCATCATCCAATCTTTTGAAAGCCCAAACAGAAGGAAGGGTGAATTCTCTCTCTCTTCTTGAACTGAGACATTTGTCTTTCCCTGCCTTGGGAAATAGGAGCTCATGGTTCTGTTTTTTGGACTCCAGAACTTACATCATGCACTGCTTCCCTTAGTTCTCAGACTTTCACTGCATCGGACTCAATTACACCACTAATTTTCCTGGTTCTCTAGTTTACAGCGAGCATATGATGGGACTGCTTAACCTCCAAAAATCTCACTACCCAATTCTCATAATAAATATATGTACATTGCATATACATATAACAGATATATTGTATATCCTATTGGTTCTGTTTTACTTACACAACAGGCCTGCAAACATTTTTTATTTTTGCCCAATGAGATCCATCCAATTTGTACTTCTAAAATATAGAACTGTAATCTAATAAATTTGTGTTGTTTTAAGCCACTGTTTGTTGCAATTTTTTTATAGCAGCCATAGAAAACTAATATATTCGGGATATCTTATTATTGATTTCTCCTTTAGTCCTATTGTAGTCAGAGAATATACTCTGTATAGTTTCAGCCCTTTAAAATGTATTGATACTTGCTTTTTATCCAAACATATGGTCCATTTTGATGAACGTACCATGTACACTTGAAAATAATGTGTATTCTGTATTTGCAGAATGTCATATTCTATAAATGTCTATTAGATCAAAATGGATAATAGTGTTATTAGATTTTCATTCTTTACTGATTTTTTCCTAGTTGTTCTGTCAATTGCTGAGAAAAGGTGTTAAAATTTCCTGCTATTTCTCTTTTTAATTCTGTCAATTTTTGCTTCACACATTTTGAAACTAGACACATACACATTCACAATTGTATGACTTCCTGATAAATGATATCTTTTATCATTATGAAATATCTCTCTTATCTCTGATAGTACTTTTTGTCTTGAGGACTATTTTATTTAATATTTACAATAGCCACTCCAACCTTATTATGTTCATTGCATGCATGACATAACTTTTTCATTTACTCTTATCATTTACTTTCAAGCTATCTTTATATTTAAAATGTGCCCTTCTGAGCAGCAAATAATAGAGTCTTGATTTTTGTTTTTCTTTTTCTTTTTCTTTTTTTTTTTTTTTTTTGAGTTGGAGTCTCACTCTATCACCCAGGCTACAGTGCAGTGGCATGCTCATGGCTACCGCAGCCTTAGCCTGCTGGGCTCAGGGGATGCTTCCACCTCAGCTTTCCAAGTCGCTGGAACCACAGATGCCTGCCACCACACCTGGCTAAGAGTCTTGCTTTTAAGACATTCTGTTAAACTCTGTCTTTTAACAGAGATATATAGGCCATTAACATTTAATGTAATTATTAATTCAGTTGGACTAGTACTACTATTTTACTATTCATGTTCTGTTTGTTCTATTTTTTGTTCCTCTGTTTATTTCTTTTTATCTTCTTTTGTATTATTGGAATACTTTTTAGCATCCCATTTTAATTTATTCATATCTCTTTTTTACTGCATCTTATTGTATTTTTCTTTCAGTGGTTACCATAAGGACTATGCCTTGCATGTGTAATCTTTTTCACTCCACTTACAGTTAATATTATACCACTTCATTAAAATGTAGAAACTTTGAAATTATGTAGGTCACTCTATCCACTTTTCACAGACCTAGTTACATTTAGATCAGAATTTTTGCCTTACTTTCTGTAGGTACTGGTTCAAATTTCAATTCAGTTCTCTAAATATTTGCTACCTTGGTTTGGGTCTAACTCATGCAAGCATTATTCAGGGGCTAATCTGAGATTTGGCTCATATCTCACTTCTGTTCATTAAGTCTTTGCTGTACAGTATTGCTTTGCTCCTATATTCTCATGTATCATTCAGGGTTTTGACTACAATTTGTGTGGTTTTATACTTTGGTGATCTCTTCTTTAGTTTTCTCCCCTCTTGCATACTTTCCACTCTCCTTCCTCACGTGTCTGGCCAGAAGGGTGGGTTTCTCTTGGAGCTTTACCCTGTGATGCTGCACCAATTAACGTCTAGGCCATATCCTTGGGACAATGTTGCTGAAGAGAAAACTCGCTCCTTTGCAATTTGCTCCTCTAAGTTTGATTCCCACTCACACTCCTCTGCTTTTGTTTACTTTTCAGAGTCCACGGGTTGTTGGTTGGTTTTGGTTTTAGTTCTGGGGTTTTCTCACAATTGGCAGGGGGAGCTTACTCCACCATGGCAAAATCAAGAACATTTTTTGCTTTAAGTTTTAAAATAATATAAGTAGATTTAAAGAAAGATTGTTACCTACTCAAGTCATTACACAACAACAAACACATAATTAGCACAACAAAAGACAAACATTTAAAAATGTATGGAAAAACAGATAATACAAAATGACTGAACTTAGATCAATTGAAAAACTATAAAAATCAATCAAAATTAAAATTTGTCTAAAATAATTGGTTGACGAAAGATACTCAATAAAAGATGAACAATAACAACAAATCAGGAGCAGCAATGCATGTTAACCAAGTAAAATTTATTTCTTGTTAGCAGCTTTATGGAGATATAATTTATATATAGTTTATATACTCACCAATTCTCTCTTTTAAAGTATACAATTCAGTGTTTTTTATATAGTCACAGATATGTGCAACCATCACCAAAGTCAATGCCAGACAATTTTCATCACCTAAAAAAAAAAAGAGACAAATTCTTTAACTGTTATCTCCTTAAACCTCAACCCTTCCTCATTCCCTGGCCCTAAGCAATTATTAATCTACTTTCTATCTCTATAGATCTCCATGTTTTGGACATTTAATGTGATGAAAATTATATAATAAATGATCTTCTGTAGTCTTTTGTGGCTGGCTTCTGTCACAAAATAATGCTGCTCTAAACATTCACGTATTCATCTTGGTGTAGCTATGTTTTCATTTCTCTTGGATATATATCCGGGAGTAGAATTGCTGAGTCATATAGCAACTCTATGTTTAATTGTTTGAGGAACTATCAGATTGTTTTCCTAAATGACTACACTATTTTACATTCCTATCAGCAGTCTATGAAGGTTCTGATTTTCCAGAAACGTCCCAGTACTTGTTAATATCTGATGTTTTCATTACAGCAATTCTAGTGCATGTGAAGTAGTATCTCATTGTGGTTTTGATTTGTCTTTCCTTGATGACTAATGATTTGAGAACATTATCATGTGCTTATTGGCTAGTTGTATATCTTCCTTGGACAAATATCTATTCAGATCCTTTGTCCATTTTAAAAATTGAATTGTCTTTTTACTTGTGTTGTAAGAGTTCTTTATATATTTTAAATACATATCTTTTATCAGATATATAATTTGATTTTTTTTCCATGTTGTGAGTTGTCTTTCCACTTTCCTGATGATGTCTTTTGAAGCAAAAAAGTTTTAAAATTTTGATGAAACCTAATTTATCTATTTTTCTTTTGCTGCTGATGCTTTCGATGTCATAGGAATTCTTGCACAAATCCAAATCCATGAAGATTTACTCCTGTATATTCTTCTAATAATTGGATAGTTTTATCTTACATGTATGTCTTTGGTCCATTTTGAGTTAATTATTGCATAAGTCAAGTAAAATTAAAGCAAAAATAGCACATGAGATAAATAATCCATTGAAAATATTTTAAAAGTTAATAAAGACAAAGCAACATTGAAATTTTTGTCCAAATTCTACAGCAAATAAATGTATCTTTTAAAAGATTAAAACTTCACTGAAAAATTATAGAAATATAATTCTATTGATACATTTTAGCATATAAACACTATTTTGTGTACATCTGGTAAGGGATGAATATTCAAAACATATAAGGTACTCAACTCAATAGTAAGAAAATAAATAACATCATTTTAAAATGAGCTAAAGATCTGGACAAACATTTCTCAAAAGAAGACATAAAAATGTCCACCAGATCTATAAAAAATGTTCAAAAATCACTAATCATTGGAAAAATACAAATTAAAACCCAAAAGAGATATCACCTCACATCTGTAAAAATGTGAAGTGAAAGATAAGTGTTAGAGAGGATGTAGAGAAAAGGGAATCTTTATGCACTGTTGATGAGAAGGCAAATTTGTACAGCCATTATAAAAACAGTGTGGAATTGTCTCAAAAAATTAAAAATAGATGATCCAGCGATCCCACTACTGTGTATATATCCAAAGGAAGTAAAATCAGTATGTGAAAAAGATATCTGCACTCTTGTGTTCATTGCAGGATTATTCACAATAGCCAAGGTATGGAAACAATGGAAGTGTCCACCAATGAATGAATGAATTTTTAAAATGTGATATACATGCACAATGAAATACTATTCAATTTTTTAGAAAGGAAACCCTGTCATTTGTGACAATATAAGTGAACCTGGAGGACATCACGTTAAGTGAAATAACCTAGGCACAAAAAGACAAATACCACATGAACTCACCTATTTGCAGAATCTAAAAAAGCTGAAGTTGGCTGGGCATGATGGCTCACACCTGTAATCATAGCATTTGGAAAGGCTGAGGTGGGGAGATCCCTTAATGCCGGGAGTTTGACCAGCCTAGGCAACATAGCATGACCCTATCACTACAAAAATTTAGGAAAATATGTTGAACTCAGAAAAGCAGATGGTAACATGGTGTTTACCAGGGGCTTAGGGATAAGAAGTGCTGCAAGATGTTGACTAAAGGACACAAATTTTAGTTAGACAAGAGGAGTAAAGTCAAGAGATCTGTTGTATAGCGTGGTGACTTTTATTAATAAGAATGTATTATAATCCTAAAAATTGTTAAGATTTTAAGTGTTCTCATCACAAAAAATGATATATATATATAAGGTAATACATGTTAACTAACTTGATTTAGCTATTTCACAATGTGTGTATATAAATATTTCAAAACAATATGCTGTACTTGATAAATAAATATAATTTTTATTAATTAAAAAAGAAAAATTATACATCTGTGCCATCAAATAAGAATGAAAATACAGAGAATATGGAAATGCTATATAACAAAACAAAATAACATATAAATACCGAATTTTATAACTTAGGAAAAAAACTTCCTTATATCCAATTGTTTATAAAATATTTATAGATTTTTATTTCTGTTTTAAACCACACAAATACCCTGAAAAATATGACTTTTGTGTCATACTTTTTGAAATAATCCAGTAAAATACATGTTAATAATTTTCAATAGTTTAAAAATCTCTTAAATAAAATCATATTAAAAAGAAAATGAAGAACACACTAAATCACAAAATAAGAAAGCTTTTAGCTTACTTTTTAGTTGAAGCTGGTGAGATGTGGTCAAAGCTGCCAAGAGAAGTAAATTCATACCTCTAAACTCTTTTATTTTAAAAAATTCTTTTATTGAGGAAGTAAACTCAAATTTAATTAATAATTTAAGCAAAAGCCAATAATAAAATTTCTTCTAAAAATGGTGAAAATAATTAGAAAACAAATTAAATAATAAAATAGATTATTGTTATTACCTAATTTATGTATTTAAAATTTAGAATTAATAAATCACATAAACCTTTGATAAATCTAAACAAAAAATAGACACAAATTTTAAAAAACTATAAATGAGAAACTGCATAGAATATTAAAAACAATTTATTTGCATTAGAGGAGAATACACAACTGTGTGCTACTAACATTGGAAACCTCTATAAGCCAGGCATGTGATTCATGCCTGTAATTCCAGCACTCTGGGGGGCCACGGTGAGAGGATTGCTTGAGTCCAGCAGTTTGAGACCAGCCTAGGCAACATAGTGAGATCTCGTCTCTACAAAAAATACAAAAATTATTCAGGCATGGTGGCCTGGATCTACAGTTCCAGTTACTTGAGAGGCTTAGGCAGAAGGACAGACTGAACTCAGGAGATCGAGTGTGCGAGGAGCCATGATTGTGCCACCACACTCCAGCCTGGGTAACAGAGTGAGGCCCTGACTCCAAAAAAAAAAAAATTGTGAAAAAATACAACTTTCCAAAAATAAATAGCTTAAATTGAAACAGACCATACAAGCAAGTAATAGAAAGATTGAGAAAGATACCAAAAAGTGACCTTCAAAAATGGCTTCCGCCTCTAATGTTTATACTATTGACTCTTTTTTTAACTTCAGACAGAGATAATTCTCATTTAACAAAATAACATATTGTATACTTGAAAACTGCTAAGAGATTAAATCTTAAATGTTCTTACCATAAATAGTAAGAGTATGTGAGATTACGGATATGTTAATTAGCTCGATTTAATCATTTCACAATGTATATTATATCAAAACATCTGTTGTACACTGAAAATATATACAATTTTTTATTTGTCAAAATATAATTTAATAAAGCTGGGGGAAGAAAAAAATGTAAAAGAAACGAATATATTAGTTAACTTGCATGTAATTATTGTGGAATTCAAAATAAAAATGACTAAAGAAACTTCAAGAGATAAAAAGATAAGAAGCTACGTAACTCATTGTGTAAAGTAAATAATCGTAACTCCAACATATGATTAACAGAGCATACCATACTTCCTAAGGAGTCAAGTTTCCTGAAAACACCCATGGCAAAAGAATATTCAGTTGAAGAATTCAATGGCAAACAGGAAAAGGTGAGATTAGAGGGAGTAAGGTCTAAATTGAGCAAACTTGTGGCCGTCTTCATACATATTTCTGGAAATTTTGTATGATTACTAAAACAATCAAGATAGTGCAATAAAGATAATATCAAACATAACTTACATATTAAAATATCTCTGTTCTTTAAGGTTAAAATTACAGTCTATGTTGTATAATACTATAAAATTAAACAATGCGAGAGTATAGATAGGAATTCTGGAACGATGACAGTGACAGCAGAGTTTTAGAATATCTCCAAAATTCCCACATAAGAGCAACTATGTAGTAAAACTATCATTAAAAAAAATCAAATAATATTAAAAAACGTGATCACCATGTACATCAAAATTAGGTAACAGGTTACAAAATTAGGTAACTCAGCAACTTCAAAATACTAGCCAATAATGAAAAAAGTCTCTAACAGCCATTAGCCCTTGCATGTATCAGCATCTATCTGGCAAGAAGCAAAGGAAAGTAATGGGGCATTTCAGGGACTCAAGAACAGGAGAACTCCAAAAGAACCAATAGGCATTTATGGGAAAACACTAGGTCAAGTTGCGATCAGCAGCTGAAATTGGAAAGGATTTTGCTCAGTAGTGGATAGGTACAAGAGACACACAAGAAGATCTGAAAGGGCTGGAGCAGTCTGGTTTCTGTAAACTCTCAAAACTGACAACCCAGGTGCCCAGGAACATCTGCCGCTCCAAGAAGAAGTTACACCTGGAGAAGAAATTGCTGGGAGAAAAACTGAACAAAATGGAGACAATAGAGATGAAAGAAAGAAAAAGTGCAAGTAATAGGGGTGCAGGATGAAGTTAGGAAAAAACTCACCATATTTTGAACTGTGTATGATAACAACAGTAAAGGATTTTCTGAGAAATTAGAAAAGCTTTTCAAAATTCATCTCGTACTTAATAGTTCAGGTAGGTTTGTTTCATATAAAAATGACAAAGTACATTATTGAGATTAAATTCCATTAAAAATTAGTATAAGAAAAGAAATAAGTAAAAGCAAAAATGAAAGCATTTCAGGAAAACATGCACAAAATAAGTCCAATTCCTTAACCTATTTCAAAATAAGCTGAAAGACACACAACACAACATAAGACATAAAAGAACACTATAACTCAGAATTAGAACAAGTTTAAAAATGGGAAAATAAGACTAAAGAAAAAAATTTAACATTTTATGCTACTCAAAAATGAAAACTCAGAAGAAACATGAGGAAAAAACCCCACAATGATATCTAAAGAGAAATCGAAGCTGAAAAGATGAAAATTATAAAAATCAAAAAGTTTGAAAAAAAAAAAACGTGTGCCACAAAAGGCCATACACTTTGTAGTATATTTATAATTGTACTCCCAGCACTTAGGATATTGCCTGGCATATAAGAAGCAGTCAGTAAGTTTTTTGTTTCTTTTGGTTTTTTAACAAGTGAATAAAGGATATAAAAAGAAGTAACCTTAGGAATGAGGTTGGATAAAAACCAAGACAGTAGAGAGTATAGGAAATGGAAACCAAGAGAGAATGTTTAACAACCAAAAGGATTTGGAAACCAAAAAAGAAAGTGTTTAACAACCAAGAGATGATCAACTGTTAACTACTGCTGGTGGGTTCGATAACTTGAAGACACCGAAATGAACATTGGATTTGGCATCAAGGTTCTTAGTGGCCCTGACAGTATGAGTTTTTGTGATGTTGTGGAGTGGAGGCAGCACAAGGTAGAAAATGGGTATGAAAATGAGCTTATAAGCTTAGCTGTCAAAATATATTTTTTGTTAAAGGGAGTGTAAAAATGAAGTGACAGTTACAAAAGATGGTATCTAGACATTTAGAAAAAGATAAAGCATATACTGTGTTGATAGAGGTGATCCAGAAGAGAGAGAAAGAGAGAAAATAAAAATAAAAATGTCAGATGGTGGGATGAGAGGGAAGTGACGTCTTTTAAGAGGGTATAAAGGTATGCACTTCAGGGGCCAGTGGAAAGAAAGAAAGCGTACTCAGAAAAGCAGAGAAACTTCACTTATCATAATAGGAAGAAAGGCAGTGTTTTCATTGCAGGGAGAAATGTGAGAAAGTTTTTATATGTTTGTCTTCAACTTCCTGTATCAACAGTCTATCCTCTACCTAATGATGGAACACTAAAATAGAATTAAAAGGTAGATATTTGTTATCCAATTCAGTAGGAAAAAAAATCAGAGGGCAACTCCTTCCGGTCCCCTCCCACTGTGGGAGCTTTTCTGTCCTCTCAATAAATACTGCTTTAAAAAAAAAAAAGAAAACAGGAAAAAAATCAGAAATTAGAGTAATAACGTGTGTTATATATATGGTATATATAATACATATAAAGAAAGGTAGACAGAGAGAAACTAGAAGGACCAAATAAATCCAAAATACCTATTGGAATGAATAACATACTTCATTAGACTGGTTGGATTAAGGATAAAATACAAAAATCAGGCATATTCAAATGATGTAGTCGAAAAATATAGACATTTGAATGTGAAGAAAATTATATATTTTATTTAAAAAGATTAAATATAGAGCGACATCACATTCCTAGAAAACTAATTATAGTTAAAATACAATCTTTTGCAAATTACTGTGTGGCTTTTATTTGATCCTAACAAAATTCTAGAGACAGATTTTCTTAGAATGAGACAATGTTAGTATATTATGTCAGAAACAGACACAAATGTCAAGTAATATTCTTAAAATGAACATTAATTAATTACAAGGCTTCTAGTCATACTAGGTATTGGTATTAACAATGTTATTAAAAATGAATTACACCTTATAGATACAGCCAGATTAAAAATTAATAGCACAGTGGTTATTCTGTGTATCATTATTTTTCTTCAGGCTTTATATGTCTGCAGTGACTATTCACTGACGATTGCTATAAGATGGCCCTGAGGATTCCTAACTGTGGAACAGTCTTTAAAATAAAGACATAAGTGAGAACTTCAACAGATTAGAGATTTCAAGAAATTTCTAGATGAAAAATTATTTTCAATCATAGAAATCTATGTCTATAGCCAGTTAAACTATCACAATTTCTAGATATAAAATGGCATTTTTAGGCATAAACATGCATATTTTAGGCATAAAAAGACACATTTTCTTCTCATACACATCATCTGAGAAGGTTACTTAAGGATGTTATCCAGTAAAACAGCACCAAAAAAAAAAAACAAACCAAAAAACTAACACCAGCAAAACAGATAATTCACAGAAAAGAGTGACTCCAACCTAGGAGATTGAATCTAGGATTTAACACATCACAAACGAGCTGAAGATCAGTAGAGCAATCAGTTGGTTGCAGAAAAATATAATTGATGGCTTTGAGAGACAAGTATCTAAAAACAGGTAACTGATTCAGTGGCAGTATGATTGAGTATATATTACAAAGATATTATACTTTAAAAATTAGAAAGTCTAGATTTTTTAAAAGTCTGTGCACAAAAGCTATAGCACAAACATGAAACAAAATAGAATGTAGCAAATTTTTTAAAATATGAAAAAATGTTTTAAAAAACTACCTATTTTACTTAAATGATAAGATATTTCTACTTAAAGTGAACTTTTCTCAATTTACATAAACAAGAACTAATATGCTTATCAAAGTTACCTGTATAATGAAATTAAGGGGCATTATTTAAATTTTTGGAGATAATCAACTGAAAAACTAAAAATAATAATATAATTATACAAACTTGAAAGAATGAGGGCAAAAGGAAATGTGAAAGGAGTGGAATTTACTACTGATCAGAGTAAATGAATTTTTTCTAAAAGCAATTAATCAATGAAAAGTGATAGAAGTACACTTTTTAGAATTATGGAACTAACTCTCAGAAGAAGTGGGAAGTGAAATTGATAGTGTGGGTAGGGAACAATTTATTCTCCTTCTTGATATTTCCTTAATTGAGGAGAGACATCATGAGTATAACAGTCTTTCTTCTCTCTATCCTGTTTGGATTGTTTCTGTAAAGAAATGGGCAGTAGCATAGTTTTGCCCTTTTTCTTCCTTTTTCTCTTAGAAGGAAAGCTACCCATAAAGAGCTTTCATTCATCTTTGTTCTTTCTTGTTTTACATATTACCGGGCAGTTTCTGTCCCTGTTGTAAACCCCTTTGGATGGTTCAGCACTGTTGATGACTGGATGGGTTACTCTGTCAATTTCGGGCAGAAGTATTAGGAAGATAATTAGCCCCAAAATATAAACTGTATTTCCTAATCAGCTTTATCCATTATTAAGGTGCTGTTTTAGTCTTTTTCTATTTTATTTTTATATTACATGTGTTCCTCAGTTTCTTGAGAACTCAGACAGATAAGGATATTATTTACGGTCTCCATTTAAAACGAGATCATTGGTATTTTTTGAAAGAGCTATACTGTAGCCGGGCTCGGTGGCTCAGCCTGTAATCCCGCGCCTTTGGGAGGCTGAGGTGAGTGGATTGCCTGAGCCCGTGGGTTCGAGACCCACCTGGGCAAGCGAGACCTCATCTCTAAACAAAATCAAAAAAAAAATTAGCTGGGC
Source organism: Tarsius wallacei (assembly GCA_963574415.1). Taxonomy (NCBI): domain Eukaryota; kingdom Metazoa; phylum Chordata; class Mammalia; order Primates; family Tarsiidae; genus Tarsius; species Tarsius wallacei. Next base: position 4,061 of record CAUYQG010239439.1, on the reverse strand, counting down.
GTGGTAGCGCGCGCCTGTAGTTCCAGCTACTTGGAAGGCTGAGGCGGAAGGATCGCCGGAGCCCAGCAGGTCGAGGCTGCGGTGGCCAGGAGTGGCCACTGCACTCCAGTCTGGGCAATGGAGTGAGACTCCAACTCAAAAAATAAACAAACAAACAAACAAACAAATGTGGGGAAAAAGGTAAACAAAAGTGAACACTGAGTCAAATTATACTTAAGGAAGATACGGTAAGAATTATTTGATAATAGTTGGAAATGACTTAAATGTCACTATACATTGGAATTTCTGAATTTTACAGAATTATGATCTAGCATATATTTATGCAATGTCTATACATACAGTAAAGAATGGTGAACAAAAATAAATATGACAGTAAAGAATGGTTAACAAAAATATTTAGTGCTAATATTTTCAAATAGTGCTTTGTTTATAGATAAATAATAGATGAAAATTGCATTGTGATATACCTAAGAAATTAAAACCATACATCGTGTCCACACTGGTCGGAACTGCAAGCATAGACCTGACACAAACACCCAGACAACGTCAGTCAGGCTGACCACATACATATTGTCTAACTAAATGAAAGGACATGGTGGCTTGATTTGTGATCCATAAGGGTGTCACGGGGTCACTCCCTCCGTGGCCATTTCCCAAGTGTTCTCTGGCGAAATGTTCTGAAACAGGTAGCCCACGGTTACGTTAAGGGGAAAATGTTGCTCTTTGTTTCCAAGGAGGCACTCAGATCCTGTATTCGCTATTTCTGGTTTGAAGACAGTGAAACAAGATTCAGAAGAAAATAGGATTAAATGAATTCAAGTTTTTAGAACAAAATCACATCTGTCTGAAATGCCCAAGAATGAGAAAGCATTGGTACAGAAAGAGAGAGAATACTTGGGGAACTGGAAAAAGTATACAAGTGAATAGTTGAAAAATCATGTGTTGAACCAGTAGAGAGAAGCAAAAGTCAGAGACCCTGTGATGAATTTTGTATTTGAAGGAACAAATGTGAAAAACAGGATATATCCCTATTATGCAAGGAAACACAATATAAGTAAACCATAAGTATAAGATGGATCTGTTTGCCTAAAAAATAAAATGAGAATTTTTATCTCAAGTATAATTTGGTACCCACACTCTAGGCCCGATCATGCCTATACACACAGCAAAAATACAAGCCTCCCCATCAGGGGTGAAGACCACCACCCATAACGAAAGATCCGGCACCCCCTGAAATGTTTCCCAGGACCCCATTAGCAAAGCACACCTCTGTTAAGGTTAGTGATGCGGAGGAAGGAGTCACCCACCCTTGGTTTTTCTCAGCTCCTCCACCAGGCAGAGGGCTTCCTTTAGAACATGGTCCTCAATGGTCCTCTTCCCCATCCCGAAATTCCGCAGGGTCATGAGTGTAAAGCGCCGGATCTCCTTCCAGGTCTCTCCGTTGCTAAAAAAGATCCCTAACAGGAAAGAAAAAAAAAAAAAAAAAAAAGATCCCAAGCAAGGAAGAGGTTTCTGTCTTTCCCCAGCCACAAGGATTGGCCGAGTTCTGCCCCAGGGACTCTTCAAGTCTCGGTGTTCCATCTTCTCTCCCACCTTATCAAGGGTGACACGGGCGCAGACACACCTACCTTGTCCTTTGAGGGTTCTTTCAAATACTGGGAAAAGGCCTCTTCCGGAAAACTCCTCCCCACGATCGATCAGGGCTTCTTTCACCGCATGATATCCATGCAACACCACGACGGGCTTCATGCCAAAATACACAGTGAACACGGGGCCGTAGAGTTTTGAGAACTGGAATGGGAGATGCAAATATCAGCCAAAGAAGTCTCACTATTTGGTCCATGTGTTGTGCCTGGTTCAAACTGATAATGCCCTTCCTTCACGGTGTTTATTCTTGCATGCGCGGCATTAAATGCTTCTGAAGTTTATATTTAAATATGATGGTGATTATTACATCCGCTACATATGGGGGAGGGAGGGTTTACAGTGTGTCATGCAACGGCCCAGGCAATTGGCCCAAGTTTATAGTTCAACTTTACATCAGTGACATGCTGCAGACTTATTTGCCCTTTTTACAAATATGGAAAATCATTCCAGAAAACCCCAGAGTTGATTTTAGTGTCCGGCAGGTAATACATAGGAGACCCTAAATTGAGTTTCTGCTTACTGAAACTCTGAGACTTGAGTAATTTTTGTCAGCACCCCTCGTGGTAACCTCAGTAATCTTTTGGATTATGCATAATATGCTTTCCATGAGATTCCTGACTCAGTATCCCTGTGAGGAACACTAGGAATCTAGATTTTAGAAAAACTACAGGCCAATGTCCCTAATGTACAGAGATATAAAAGTTCTCCAAAGTATCCAAATGAATCATCGCGTCCAACAACACATCAACAAGATAATGCAGTAAGTCCCCTAAATATGAATGAGTTTCGTTCAGGGGGTGTGTTTATAAACCCAATTTGTTCTTCAGTCAAACAAAGTTAGCCTAGGTACTCAACTAACACAATTGGCCATATAGTGTACTAAGCTATAATAGGTTTATAATAATTTTCCCACAGATAAAATAAAAAACAAAAACAAACATAAAGAAAAAAATTTAATCTTACAGTACAGTACCTCGAAAAGTACAGTAGTACAATACAACAGCTAGAGTACAGGGCCTGGCATTGAGTGAACAGACAAGGAGAGTTCCTGACTAGAGGAGAGTAAAGTACTATAAAATAAATAAAGTACTGTGCAGTAAAGTACTCAAAAGCATAACCCCTTGTAGAAGATGCATGTACCTGACGATGTTCGCCAGATACGTGAACTAACTTGCCTGTTGGGACATGTGAACGCTCGTTTGCCTCTTTGAAAGCTCCCAACCTGAAGGTTCATATGTAGGGAATTTATTATACACCATGTTGAATAGGAGTTTAGGCCGGGGTTGCAAGGTGGTTCAACATATGCAATCAAAAAGTATGATACAGCCGGGCTCGGTGGCTCAGCCTGTAATCCCGCGCCTTGGGAGGCTGAGGTGAGTGGATTGCCTGAGCCCGTGGGTTTGAGACCTGCCCGGGCAACTTGGCGAGACCTCATCTCTACAATAAATAAAAAATTCGCCGGGTGTGGTAGCGCGCGCCTGTAGTTCCAGGTACTTGGAAGGCTGAGGTGGAAGGATCGCCGGAGCCCAGCAGGTCGAGGCTGCGGTGGCCGGGAGCGGCCGCTGCACTCCAGTCTGGGCGACAGAGTGAGATTCCAACTCAAAAAAAAAACAAAAAACAATCTCAGTGTCTCCTGGGGTGATGACTCATGCCTGTAATCCCAGAACTTTGGGAGGCCGAAGTGAGAAGACTGCTTGAGGTCAGGAGTTTGAGGGCAGCCTTGGCAACATGGGGGATCCTAACTCTACAAAGAATTTTTTAAAAAATTGGTTGGGTGTGGTGGCATGTGCCTATAGTCCCAGCTACTTGGGGACTGAGGTAGGAGGATCACTTGAGCCTGGGAGTTCTAGGCTGCAGTGAGCCATGATCGTGCCACTGTATTCTAGCCAGGGTGACAGAGTGAGACCCCGTCTCTAATCAAAACAAACAAACAAACAAACAAAACTTAGTTGAAAACCTACACATTACATGTGCAGGAAAATAGAATCTTTTAAGTTTTCTATATTTGACTTTAATTTCTTTTTGAGTTTCTGACCCTGCTTGTGTAGGGATGTTTGGCATAGGTTGAAATTTATGTATGTCAGTGAGTGAATGGTGTATTATTTTTCTTCCAAAGTTACTTTTGACTTCTAAACACTTACTATTAGAAAAATATCCAGTAAGCTTTATTTTTATTATTATTATTTTTTTACTTTTTAAATTTTTTTATTTTAAAATTATGGGGTACACTTCAGGGTTAGATATACAAATATTCACTGTGCAGGTACCCTTGTTGATGAGGTGTGTCCCCCTTCTCCAGGCAGATTTCCACTACCGTCGATCCTACCTCCCCACCCCCCTCTCCGACACAGTTTCCCGCTATGGTCCTATTCAGGAAATGGTGCTGGGAAAACTGGCTGTCCACATGCAGAAGA
>CAUYQG010239436.1:0-10619 GCA_963574415.1 Tarsius wallacei | reverse complement strand
CTCAAGCAATCCTCCCACCTTGGCCTCCCAAAGTACTGGGATTACAGGTACGAGTCACCATGTCTGGCCTAAATTAAGGCTCTTGAGATGGGGAGATATCCTGGGTTATCTGGATAGCTCCTAAATGCAATCACAAGTGTATTTATAAATCAGAGGGAATATATTTTTAAGGCAGAGAGAGATTTGACTATAGACAGAAGAGGAAAGGGGAATGTGACCACAGAGGCAGAGATTAGAGTGACACAACCATAAGCCATGGAGTACTGGCAGCCACCAGAGGCTGGAAGAGGCAAGGAACAGTCCTGCTGACACCTTGATTTTGGCCCAGTAATACTGATTTCATTTTGCTGACCTCTAGAGCCGTGAGAAAACAACTTTGTGTTGTTTCAAGCCACCAAGTTTGTGTTTAATTTACTACATAGAAACCCCAGGAAACAGTCTGTGAGGGTGAGAGATGATGTATTTTGATGAGGTGGGTGCAATGTCTGGCACATAGCAAGCAGGTTTTCAATCCATGCTGATTTTTATGAATACTAAGTTGGGATCTCACTCTGTCACCCAGACTGGACAGTGGCACAATCACAGCTCACTACAGCCTTGACCTCTTGGGCTCAGGTGATCCTCCCGCCTCAGCCTCCCTAGTACCTGGAACTATAGGTGTGCATCACGGTACCCAGCAATTTTTTTGATGCTTTGTAGATAAGAGGTCTTGCTATGTTATCCAAGCTGATCTCAAACTCCTGGGCTCAAGCAATCTTTTTCCCTCGGCCTCTCAAAGTACTGGGATAACAACAGGTGGGAGCCACTGTGTCTGGTCAAGAATGAATGTTTTCTGAAGTGTCTTGGTGATGCACGGCATGACATGTGGCCCCTGCAGCTTTTTTTAAGCCTGAAAATGACAAGAAAATGTTGAGAAATGTTGAGAAATCGTCTGTGTGGTTATTGCCGATGATTTCCTAAGTTCCAGGTCATGCTCTCTGAGACTCAGGCTGCCCTTGGGGACCTTCTGGCTGATGCTAACTAGAAATGATGGTCAGATATGGACAGTAATGACAACATTGATGGTGATAGCTAAAACATAGGGGATGTCTGCATCACAGGCACTGTACTGCGGTTTTTACATGGTTCATCTAATTCAGTGGTCACATCCACCCTATGAGGCATAAGTCCCTGTATTAACCCTATTTGGCAGACGGGGACCCTGAGGTGTGCAGCAGTGTGACTTGCTCAAGGTCCCCTGGGTGTGAAGGGCAGAGCCAAAAGTGAAACTAGATCTGTTTGACTCCTATGTTCAGGCTTTAAAAAAAAAAAAAATTTACATTTTGATATTTTGTAGAGATGGGTTCATTTTTTTTTTTTTTTTTAGAGTCTGATTTATTGGCTAAGATACCATCGATAGTTGTGAATGGCACACTGTAATTCAGATTTCATCTGCATTCATTTAATATTATCTTATGCAGTGTTTAGACTAAACTTGTTAATTAGCTCTTACTGCCCCCTATTTTTTTTTTTTGAAAACAAGGAAATGGAGCAGAAAAAAGGTAAGTTACTGTCCAAAACGAGAGCTAGCATGGATAGGAACACAAGTTCAATTTCAGTACCATCTGACTGAAAACCAGTGGGTTTTCTCATTCTGCTGATGGCTCTAAAACCTTTTTCTTCCTCTGTGGACCTGATCATCTGAGTCGTCAGTAACAGTATACCTGCAGGGGGTGGGAATGTGGACAGACTCCCCCGGGGGCCGAGACAGGCTCTTGCTATGTTGCCCAGGCTGGTCTCAAACTCTTGGCCTCGAGTGATCCTCCTGCCTTGACCTCCCAAACTGTTGGGAATACAGGTGTGAGCCACTGTGCCCCGCCTTCACATCTAGAATTTTGACAGGGGCATTATATTGCCTTTCAGATGCCATGTTCTGACACTATATGCTTTGAGCTCTTCTATTAACACTGGCTTCCTTCTCCATTATTCTGCTCTCTCTCTTCCCTTTCCTCCTGTCTCTCCTTGCCCCAGTTAGAATTTGCACTTCAGGGCAAGGTGGTACACCTGCCTACTCAGGAGAGAGGCCTAGGTGGGAGGATTGCTTGAGTCCAGGAGTTTGAGTCTAGCCTGGGCAAGATAGCAAGACTGTCACAAAACAATTTTTAAAAGGGGCCAGAGGCCAGGCACAGTGACTCACGCCTGTAATCCCAGCACTTTGAGAGGCGGAGGTGGAGGGTTACCTGAGCTCAGGGGTTCGAGACCAACCTGAGCAACATGGTGAGACCTTGTCTCTACAATAAATCAAAAAATTAGCTGGGCATGGTGGCACATGCCTGTGGTTCTAGCTACTTGGAAGACTGAGGTGGAAGGATCGCCTGAGCCCAGCAGGTCAAGGCTGTGATGACCGTGAGTGTGCCATTGCACTCCTGCCTGGACAACAGAGTGAGATTCTAACTCAAAAAAAAAATATAGCCAGGCTCGGTGGCTCAGCCTGTAATCCCACGCCTTTGGGAGGCTGAGGTGAGTGGATTGCCTGAGCCCGCGGGTTCGAGACCCGCCTGGGCAAGCGAGACCTCATCTCTACAATAAATCAAAAAATCAGCCGGGCGTGGTAGCAGCCTGTAGTTACAGCTACTTGGAAGGCTGAGGCGGAAGGATCGCCGGAGCCCAGCAGGTCGAGGCTGCGGTGGCCGGGAGCGGCCACTGCACTCCAGTCTGGGTGACAGAGTGAGACTCCAACTCAAAAAACAAAAAAAAAAAAGTTGTCTCTTTTTGCAGAAGCTGGTTTCAGTTGCATCCTCTTCCTCGATGGCTCAAAGAACTTGACATAGCATCTTTATGGGGGAAGAAGACTCCAATCTCGACAGCCTGACCAGTGTCCTCTGTCTCTCCCGCTCCTGGGATCTAAGACCCTATTAGCTACCTAGAGGGAGGCCCCACCCCTTGGGCAGTAGAGCCCAGGAAGTCAGGGCATGCACCCCTGTGCACAGACCACAGACATGGTACGTCAGCATGCACATGGCTTGTGGTATCTCTCCTCTTTAGGATGGGATAATGCAAATCTATCATGCCACGCTGGCTGGGAAGAATAATGAATAGCACCGTTAACAAATGACAAGTGCTACATTTCTTATTATGATTTATCATGGTTACATCACTATTGCTGTAGCATCCAGCAGGTGTTGAAGATGCAAATGGACCAAAGATACTTTTGCAGACGTGTGACCTCCTACAAAGAAAAGCATTCGTGCACATGGGACAGTAGAGCTGCCGGGTCCTTCCAAGAAAGTCCTAGCCAGAACGACCCTGAACCAGACCTGCGAGGCCCCCAATGGAAAGCCATTTCAATGGAAAGCCATTGAATCCGGGTTATTCACAACCGCTTTGGTGCAGTGAGATCTACCCTAGCTGCCAGCTTTAACCTGGGGGGGCCACAGCTGTTTCTGTGATCAGAGGACCACAGACACCAGACACGGGTTATGCGTGGCCAGGGGCTCTCGATCACTCCCTGCTCCAGCAACAGGATGGCTGTGGGCCTCTCCTGATCGACAGGCTGGATTTCCCACCTGCCAGGTGTCTCTCAGCTTCTCTCAGTCCTCCCCATCCTGCATGTGGAGAACGGAGGGACATCGTTAAGTAACGTCCCCAAGGAGCCATAGGCTGGTCTTGAGCTCAGAAGGCAGAGGCTGTTTCTGGTCCAGCAATCACGCCCACCCATACAGAGACTCACTACAGGGGATGCCACATGAGAGGCAGGGACAGAGTGGGAGAAGCTGTGCTCTGAGCCTACCACTGCCCAGTAAAGTTGGGACGCGTGCAGGGTCCCACAGACCCACAGTGATTCCTGCATCCACTGAGCAGATTCGACCAGGGGCCAGGGCGGAGCCACAAGGCAGGGGCATCGAGATCAAACTCGATGGGAGTCGATGCCAAAAAAACCACAGGACAGTGTCAAGTCTGGGTGGAATTGATGAACACATTCCAGCTGAGTCACTAGGTAAAGAAGGACCATGAATGGAGGCCAGTCGCGAAAGTGACAAGGGGAGTGGAAAAGTCAGAAAGGTGGCCAGAACCCAGAGGCAAAGTGATCGGCAGAGATTTGCTGCAGGAGAGCTTGCTGTCACTAATGCAAATGACACATGGGGGGACCAGCAGGGTGCCCAGCTCTCCGAGCCTAAGAACTTCAACCTTACTCTAGCTGTGCTGCCCAAAGTGATCGGCCCTGGCAAGGAACAGCGGCCAGCCAAGCGGCGGATCAGCATGGATCTGCATGAAGCCGCTCCCTCCCTACACGGTGTGAAGAGGACACAGAGGAAATCACCCCAAGAGCAGCAGGTCCCAAGAGCGGCACCTGCCAGCCTCCACATCCATTTATATAAAGTGAGCTCTGCCTTGTCATCCTGCTTTCTGCTTCCCCCTGAGATGTTCTTGGGCCCTAAGAAAGTCTCCTGCCTACGCATCAGGACAAGTCATGTTTACACCAGGTCACCGAAAAAGAAACTGTGAAACTCTTGACCCTCTCTGGGGGGAGGACAGACTAGCTAGAAAGAGAGGCAAGTGTCTTTCCCCGGCAGGCTGTTTAATTTGCTCAACTTCCCTGGCGTCTCCGGGAACAGCGACTGGATACACTGTTTTCAGCACATCAAATCCTTTCCCTGGGAAAAGGACCCAAAGCAGCTATGAGACTTACAACGTAAGAAGGTTTTTCTACCTTTCTCCGCCTAGATTTCTCATCCATAAAATGTGGGAAATGGTACGTGTGTTAGTTTTCTGTCACTGCTGTAACAAACGTAGTCACTTAAAACAAATGTATTATCTGATCGTGGATTAGAAGTCCCATGTGGGTCTCACTGAGCTAAAAGCAAGGTGTCAGCGGGGATATGTTCCTTCCAGAGGCTCTGCTTCCTGCCCTTTCCCAGCTGCTTGAAGGTCACCCACATCCCTTGGCTCACGGTCTCTTTCCTTCATCTGGATCCTCAAAGCCAGCAACCATAGGTCTAGTCCTTCCAGCATGGAGTCACTCTGACCCCGTCTTCTGTCTCCTTTCTCAGCTTTCAAGGACTCTTGGGATTACACTGGACTTACCCGTGGAAGCCAGGATACTTCCTTACTTGAAGGTCAGCTGATGAGCAACTTGGTTCCATCTACAAGCTGACTCTCACACTGCCATGAAGTCTAATGAGCATATTTACAGTTTCTGGGAATTAGGACGTGGATGTCTTTGGTGGGCAATTTCTGCCTGTCGCAGTGTCTGTCCCTGAGTGGCTAGAACAGCTTCCTCTAGCAGCTAAGCACATAGCACTGGCCAAGCCTCCTGTCCCTTCAGGAGGAGCCCTTACATCGAGGGCTCTAGTCTCAGAAGATCTTTAAGACACACAACTTCATAAGGCTAAAGCAGGATCATGAAAAGATCAGCTTCTGTCTCGTGCAGTGCCACCTTCAAAGCACTTGTCCATGCTTCAGCTCTTTGGATCCACACACCCATCCCAGGAAACACGTGGGAAGATGCTGCCAGGATCTTCACTGTGTAGGAGTGTCACCTGACCATGAGACGTTATATGATTTGCCCAAGATCGCGCAATTAAAGCATGGCAGTCCTGGTTTCAAATTAGAGTCCTCTGATAAAACATGCCCTATGGGAAAACCTTTTCTGGATGCCATAAAAATGGAGGGCCCGTCTGAGCCCGGGGGTTCAAGACCAGATTGGGCAACTTGGTGAGATCTCATCTCTACAATAAACCAAAAAAGCTAACTCGGCCGGGCTCGGTGGCTCAACCTGTCATCCCAGCATTTCGGGAGGCCGAAGCGAGTGGACTGCCTGAGCCCGCGGGTTCGAGACCAGCCCGGGCAACTTGGCAAGACCTTGTCTCTACAATAAATAAAAAAAATAAGCACCTCCTACCTAGGCTGGAGGTGTCCTCACTGGTAACATGGCAGAGTGTCACCAGTGCACCCATGATCCATCCCCCCCCCACCATTGCATGCCCTATGCCCTACAGATGCATGGTGGTATGCATCTGTAGTTCCAGCTACTCGGGAGGCTGGCAGAAGGATTGCCGGAACCCAGCAGGTCGAGGCTGAGGTGGCTGTGCGCGTGCCACTGCACTCCAGCCTGGGCGACATAGTGAGACTCCGACTCAAAAAAAATAGGAGAGCCCACAGGGAAGATGGTAAGCACCACCATCACCTCTACCACCACCACCAACACCATCGTCACCACAACCACACCACCACTCAGCCAAACCCCAGCATGAGCTAGGTAAAGAGCCACAGCAGTGGCAGACGCTGTCTGGAAGCTAACCCAGGGCCAGGGTCCTCCACTTTGGGTTCCCGCACTGTGTTTGGCTGGGTCCCACTGAAAGTGTCCGCCTACAACGATACCTCCCCCTCCTTGTTGACAGACTGCACGCCACAAGCATGCCCTGGCTCTAAGTTGAGAAGCAACAGCCAGGAGCCTCTGGCTAGGAAGCAGGAGACTCTCCCCCACCTTGCACAGGGCCGGGTGGGTTCTGGGCCTTCTGCCTGCGTGAGACAGGGTGACTAGACACAGCTATGGAAGCTTCCTCATCCTCCAGAGTCAGTTCAATAGTAGGAAAACACAGTGAAGACACTTCCCAGCAAGCAAGGAAGGAAATCAGAGCTGAAGAAGCCACCAAGAGCCTGTGAGGTGCGGGGATGTCTGTCCTCTCGGCCCTAGCACCCATCACCACATCCGTCTTCTGGGGAGCAATCCTTCTCCCACTCTCAGCCCATGTGCTCGCTCCACCCTCCACCCTCCACTCCAAGGGCAGAGACTCACCCTCCCACAAGTGTTGACTGAGCACCTCATATGTGCTCTAGACACAGGAGATACCCAGACAGCCAGACATGGCCCCTGTTGTCATGGAGCTACCAAATAAACAAATGAGGAGAAATAGTGGAACAAGGAGATTCTTTCTGAGAGTATTACAGTCTATGAGAAAATGAAATAGGGTTTTTGTCAGACAGGGACCAAGGGTGTCCTCTGGACCATTCAGTACCACTCACTATTTCTTCTGTTTAAGTCTGTCCGGCTCAGGCTTCCTGTTGTTGACACCCTGTGGTCTTCTGTGTTCACCCTTGAGACCTTCACTCCCTGTGCTGAGGCCCTGGGTGCCACACTGGCACAGAATGATGCTGTACATACAGCCAAGAGTCATGGGAAACAGGCAGATGGGAAGGAACCCAGAACTGGGTTCCTCAGCTTCTAGTTCAAGCTCAGCACTAACAAGCCAAGCACCTCTTACCTAGGCTGGAGGTGTCCTCACTGGTAACATGGCAGAGTGTCACCAGTGCACCCATGATCCTCCCCCCTCCCCCCATTTCATGCCCTATGCCCTACGAGATTAGAGCTTCGCAGACCTATGTTATAATTGGGAACTGGGCAGCCTCGGGCTGGAATCAATCCCATGGTGCATCTCTATTAAAAAGCTGCAAGGCAAGCATCTAACACTCGATCCAGACCACACCGTCAGAGATCCAAACCGCACACTCAGCAGACGCGCGGCATCTAGCAAACAAACTCTCCAGCGCCTCATTCAAGTTAGCGATTCCAGATGATGCTGATTTCACCTGAAAACTCACAGGGGGCTCCAAAGGACTCTGCCTCTACTCATGGCTTACTCAGGGAGAGGCTTCAAGCAAAATCATCTGGCTGGAGTAGAAGCTTGCATATACTTTTCTGTAGGTGGGGGACAAGGAGGTGTGCCTCATTTTGCAACATGAATATATCAGTGGCCATGTTCGAATCCTGTTAGTATAATAACCCCTTAAAAAAATAAACACATTCGGCCGGGCTCAGGGCTCAACCTGTCATCCCAGCATTTTGGGAGGCCGAAGCGAGTGGATTGCCTGAGCCCGCAGGTTCGAGACCAGCCTGGGCAACTTGGCGAGACCTTGTCTCTACAATAAATCAAAAAAAATAAATAAACACATTCACATGATTCAAAAGTTAAAAGGCATACAAGGAAAAGTCTCCCTCCTCTGCCCTCGCCCCTCCTCAACTCTTAAGAGAACCCATTGCTAGTTTGTTGTATTATCCTTCCAGAATTTCTTATACATATAGATGTAAATATATATACAATTGATCCTTGAAGGATGTGGGGGTTGGGGTACTGACCTCCCACACAGTTGAAAACCTGTGTATAATTTTAGACTCCCAAAAACTTATCAACCAGAAGCCTTACTGATAACATAAGCAGTTGACTGGCCCATATTTTGTATGTTCTACATAATACATATGATATTCTTACAATACAGCAAGCAAGAGAAAAGAAAATGTTATTGAGAGGATCATACAGAAGAGAAAATATGTTGAGCATTCATTAAGTAGAAGTAGACCATCCTCAAGGTCTTCATCCTGGTCATTGTCTCAACGAAGGAGGAGGGGTTGGTCGTGCTGCCTCAGGGGTGGCAAAGGTGGGGGGAAAATCTGCATATAAGTGGATTCCTGTAGTTTAAACCCATGCTGTCCAAGGGTCAACACCTCCACCTTTTATACAAAAGTTAGTAGAGCATGTGCACTGTTGTGCACCTTGCCTTTTTGTTTTCATTTGGCAACATGATAGACAGAATATGGTTTTTCTACATAGTTTTCATTTGATTTTTTTAGGCAGTAAGGTTGAGCACATCTTTTAATACATTTAGGGCCAAGCATATTTCTTTTTCTGTGAATTGCCTGGTTATATCCTTTGCCTATTTTTTATGCTGGATTGAAATTTCTTTTCTTATTGACTTTTTGGAGTTCTTCACCTATTGAGTCGATTAGGACTTTGTCATCTGTCTTGTCACTTTACTTATGTAGATCCTTTTTGCTACTTAGATGATCCCCCCCCCATTAGACTTCTTTTGGTTTCTGGATTTAAGTTTTGATTAGGAAGGCACCTCTGTGTTTTCCTTTGGTAGTTTTATAGTTTTATTTTGACTCTTACATCTTATTATCATTTTGAATCTTATCCTGATGTGTCTATGGCGTGAGGAATGGATCCAATTTTATTTTTCCCTCGTAGGGCAACTAGTTATCCCATTAGGACATACTTAGTCTTTTTCTCCAAAGATTTGAGACACTACCTTCTTCAAATACTGAATGATCATATGCATTTGGGTGTGTTTCTGGACTACCCATTTGATTCCCTTTATCTGTGCATGAGTCTATAGCATACAGTTTCAACAAATGATAGACTACAATAGGTTCTAATATCTAGCAAGGCTAGTCCCCATGGTTGGGTTTTTTTTTTCCAGAATCTATTTTTATTTGAACTTTAAAACAAACTTGCCTAGTTTAAATAATGATCTATGGTACTTTTATTCAGATTATACTAAATTTATAAATTAACTTAAAGAGAACGACAGCTGTTTTTTTTTTTTTTCTGACCATGAACATGATATGTCTACTTGTCCCAGTCTCTTTTGAAAGTGTTTTTAACTCCTCATATATACCCTGCATATTTTTTGGCTATATTTATTATTAATTCTTTTATATTTCTTGTTGTTATTGTAAGTGGTGGCTCTTCCTCCAACAGCATACAGTAAGCCCTCACTTCACATCATCAGTAGGTTCTTAAAAATGCAACTTTGGCCAGGCTCGGTGGCTCAGCCTGTAATCCCGTGCTTTGGGAGGTCGAGGTGAGTGGATTTCCTGAGCCCATGGGTTCGAGACCCACCTGGGCAACTTGGCAAGACCTCATCTCTACAATAAATCAAAAAATTAGCCAGACGTGGTAGTGCGCGCCTGTAGTTCCAGCTACTTGGAAGGCTGAGGCAGAAGGATTGCCGGAGCCCAGCAGGTCGAGGCTGTGGTGGCCGGGAGCGTGCCACTGCACTCCAGTCTGGGCGACAGAGTGAGACTCCAACTCAAAAAAAAGAGAGAAATGGGGAGGAGGCAGCTGTCGAACCCGTAGTTGCATGGCTGGAAAACCTAAGAGAATTCCTTGACAAACTATGTCAAAGAATAAAATAATCATATAAACTAACCATGTGCTCATTTCTCTTTTTTATAGCTTTCTCTTGCCTTATTGCATTGGTAAGTATCACCAGTACAATGATGAATAACAGTACTAATAGTGTAGACTCTTGTTCTTTACCTTAGTGAAAATTCCTTTAGTGTTTCCCCAATAAGCATGAGTCTGACTTTTAACCTGAAACAGATATATTTTGGCATGTTAAGGAAGGCTTCCAAGATGCTCCTAGACTCACGATGAGGTTATATCCTAATAAACCCATTGCAAGTTGAAAATATTGTAAGTTGAAAATGCATCCAATACACTTAACATACCAAACATTGTAGCTTAGCCAAGCCTACTTTAAGTGTGCTCAGAACACTGACATTAGCCTACAGTTGAACAAAATCACCTAACACAGGGTCTGTTTTATAATAAAGAGTTAAGTATCTCATGTAATTTATCAACTATTGCACTGAAAGTGAAAAACAGAATGGATGTATAAGCATTCATAGTACAATTTTTATTGAATGCATGTGGTTTTGTACACTATCAAAGTCAAAAAATCATAAGTCGAACCATTGTTAAGTCAGGGACCATCCATGTAAACTTAGCTATTCATGTTTCCTTGAATATATTTTTTAATTAAAAAATGACCATTGAACTTTCCCAAAGGCCTTTTTA
>CAUYQG010239435.1:0-12155 GCA_963574415.1 Tarsius wallacei | reverse complement strand
TATTGGGTGAAAGGGTGTAGGATATGGTTACTTATCAGCTGGTGTCCACAGAGCTAGTAGGCACAGGGAAGTGGATTCCTTGGGTGGTGGGCCCTGACTGCCGTCAAAGATTTAGAGAACTTTAAGTGGGGCTAGGAGTGCAGGACCCCTCAAAAGCTATCACCCTGGAACATTTGTTGGGCCTTCGTAGCCTAGAAGGCCTTTGGTGGCAGATGAAAGTGGGCATGCAGCCCCTTGCCCTTTTCATGAGTGCCATGCTCTTTCCTGAACGACATAGTGGAAACCCCATCTGTGTTCCCGTGTCTCAGTCCAGGTGCTGCAAGCTCCAACTAGGTATAGCTTATGTTCTGCCCTCCCTAGGCCTCGGGCAGAGGCTGTCAGTGGGTGAGCTGTTGTCTTCTGGGAGGGGAAGGGTAAAGTCTGACTGGGTCTGTCCTCTACTCTTTCCACCCTCTGGCAAGGCCTGAGCTGCACCTTGTTGCCCGGCCATAGGGTGGAGACATAGGTGACTAAGAGGACCTCCCCAGTAGGTCCAGTGACCATAACTGGGCCATGCTCAAAAGAAGTCGTGGGCCCTGGGGTGGTGTTGGAGACGCCAGAGGGGCTGGGATGGCGTCACCCCCCATCTTGGGTCCAGCTGCCACTGCTCCCCTTGATTACCATCAGACTCGTCACGCCCTTTCCCTTTGCCTGGACAGGCGGTCGCTCCCCAAGTGCCCCACCCTCCTTGGTCGGGAGTTCGTCTCACGCCCTTAGCGCTCGATAATCTCCCATGGGGCAGCGTCCCGGGAGCGCAGCCATAGGACCGGGCGTGTCACGCGGGCCGGGGCGGGGCTGGCCAGAGTCCCGGAGTCCGGAGCGCGATGGCGGCAGAGCAGGACCCCGAGGGGCTCGCGGCGGCGCGGCCGCTGCTCACCGACTTCTACCAAGCAACCATGGCGCTGGGCTACTGGCGCGCGGGCCGGGCGCGAGACGTTGCCGACTTCGAGCTCTTCTTCCGCCGCTGCCCGTTCGGCAGCGCCTTCACCTTGGCCGCCGGCTTGCGCGATTGCGTGCGCTTCCTGCGAGCCTTCCGTCTGCGGGACGCAGGTAGCCCCACACGCCGCTCGGCGAGATCCCTACGACCCCAGCCAGACTCTCCACCTTCCCCGACCAGTTACTCCCCCAACGCCCCTCCACCCCAGCCCCGCGCTTGCCCCAACGCAGTTCCTGTCTTGCCCCCAGACGTACAGTTTCTGGCCTCAGTGCTGCCCCCAGACACGGACCCCGCGTTCTTTAAGCACCTTCGGACCCTCGATTGCTCCGAGGTGACAGTGCGAGCCCTGCCTGAGGGCTCCCTCTCTTTCCCGGGCGTGAGTACCGGGTGGGCGGGACGGAGGGGACGGGCCCGCGTGGGGCCTGGAGGGCCGCGTAGAGCTGACAGCTGTCCCCTCAGGTGCCACTGCTGCAGGTGTCGGGGCCGCTCCTGGTGGTGCAGCTGCTGGAAACGCCGCTCCTCTGCCTGGTTGGCTATGCCAGGTGGGGCGGGGGCTCCAAGGAGGGAGTGCGGACCTAGGAACGGTTCCCCAGGGGGCGGAGCTCCGTTGGGTGAGACCCTGAAGGAGGCGGAGCTCCATGAGTGGAGCGCTGGACTTCCCTGAAGGGCTGCCTCCCCGCTCCCACTGTGAGGGTCTCAAGGAGAGGTGGAGGTGGATGAGGATGGAGTTCCGGGCGAGGAACGCCAGGCCTCAGGTAGCTCCGCCCACTTGGGTGATTTCATGACCCTCACCCTGGGTCCTCTGGCTGCCCACAGCCTTGTCGCCACCAATGCAGCCAGGCTTCGCCTGATCGCGGGGCCGGAGAAGCGGCTTCTGGAGATGGGCCTGCGGCGCGCGCAGGGGCCAGACGGGGGCCTCACAGCCTCCACCTACAGCTACCTGGGCGGTGAGGGTCTAAGGGTAGAGGCAAGGGCTGGGAAGGAGGAGGCCCCCCTCCTTAGGCGCTCGCACCACCGGAAGTTCCTCAGTCTCCAATCCTGCCTGACTCCCTCCCCAGGCTTTGACAGCAGTAGCAACGTGCTTGCTGGGCAGCTTCGGGGCGTGCCGGTGGCCGGGACCCTGGCCCACTCCTTCGTCACTTCCTTTACAGGCAGTGAGGTGTCCCCTGACCCGGTCAGTACCTCTTCTCAACCCCACTGTACTCCAGAAGGCAGATGCCTAGGCCAGCCCTTGCCCTCGGGAGGGATGGGCCAGGCCCCGCTGTGCACACTGGCAGCGCCATGCTTTGCCCTCAACCCAGGGTGACCTCAGCCACTCCCAGACATCACCCTGCATTCCAGGCCCCTATTCTTCACCCACCCCACTCCACAGATGTTGGCTCCAGCTTCTGGTGAGGGTCCTGGGGTGGACCTGACTGCTAACACAAAGATGTGGCTGGAGCGTGTGTGCGCTATCCTGGGACTTGGGGTGCAAGAGCCACACCCGGGCGAGCGAGCAGCTTTTGTGGCCTACGCTCTGGCCTTTCCCCGGGCCTTCCAGGGCCTGCTGGACTCCTACAATGTTCGGAGGTGAGCCCCAGGCATTCCAGGGGTGGGCTTAGCAGGGCAGCAGCATCCCCCTGACCTCCGTGTCCATTCCTGCAGGAGCGGTCTCCCCAACTTCCTGGCAGTGGCACTGGCTCTAGGGGAGCTAGGCTACCGGGCAGTGGGTGTGAGGCTGGACAGTGGTGACCTGCTTCAGCAGGCCCAGGAGATCCGAGGGGTCTTCCGAACCATTGCAGCCCAGTGAGTTCCCCCAGGGAGGGGGTGTGCCTGATGGGAGACCTCTAGGGAGCCCGGTGTGGGAATGCGGCAGGGAAAGACAGTGGTCCTCGACCACATCACGGACTCTAGTCTAGTTTCAAGGGTGATATTGCAGGCCCTGGCAGGAAGGCAAAGTGTGGGGCTACATAGGGGTTCCTAAGCAAAGGGTGAATGTGGGTGTGGCTGACTGGGGGAGGAAGGGAGACCAGAATGAATCAGGAACATCTTGGGTGCTGCCCCCAATCCCTTCCTCCACCCACATCACAGATTCCAGGTGCCCTGGCTGAAGTCAGTCCCTATCGCGGTCAGCAACAACGTTGATGAGAAGGAGCTGGCTCGGCTATCCCAGGAGGTGGGATGGCAGGCAGAGGGTGACCAGGAGGCCCTCAGGTTCATGCAGGTCCTGGCTGGACTCACTGCTACCTCCTCTCCACTCCCCATCCTCAGGGCAGTGAGGTGAACGTCATTGGCATTGGCACCAGTGTGGTCACCTGCCCCCAACAGCCTTCCCTAGGCTGTGTCTATAAGGTGGGGACAGTGTCTGGGGCCCAGGTGGGGGAAGGTTTGGGAGATCACGGGTAATGGAGGATAAGGCCCAGCCATCTTGACAGCCTATCCCTGTAGCTGGTGTCCGTGGGTGGCCAACCACGAATGAAGCTGACTGAGGACCCCGAGAAGCAGACTTTGCCAGGGAACAAGGCAGCCTTCCGGCTCCTAGGCGCTGATGGTGAGCCCCCCGCACCCCTCTGCTGTTCCCCTCCAAGGCCCCAGGGCTCTCCTATCTTATTATTGTTTTCTACCCACACAGGGTCTCTGCTGATGGACTTGCTGCAGTTAGCAGAAGAGCTACCACCGCAGGCTGGGCAGGAGCTGAGGGTTTGGCCTCGAGGGGCCCAGGAGCCCTGTACTGTGAGGCCAGCCCACGTGGAGCCACTGCTTCAACTCTGCATCCAGCAGGGACAGGTCACTCACCCCTCACCCCGCATCTCCAACCCCAACTGAGCCCTGACCCCAAGCCAGCCTCTTGAGCTTCTCCCTCCTTCCCTCTTCCCTGCAGCTGTGCGAGCCGCTCCCATCTCTGGCAGAGTCCAGAGCCTTGGCCCAGCAGTCCCTGAGCCGCCTCAGCCCTGAGCACAGGCGACTGCAGAGCCCTGCACCGTACCAGGTGGGTGGGAGGCCCAGCCTGTCAGCCCGGCCTGAGCTTCCCTTCCCTCACCACTGTCCAGCCCACCAGCCCCCTCCTCTGTTCCCTGTAGGTGGCACTGTCTGAGAAGCTGCACGCCCTGGTGGACAGTCTTCGTGTAGAAGGGCTCCCATGAGAACCCAGCGGTGGGGGCTGCCTAGAAACAACACGAGTCACTTGCTTTCCGTCTTAGCTTGTCGCGTGTCATTTGTTCACCCAGCCCACTGCTCACTCCCCCCACCCCCACCCCAGGACCTCAGGGGCTAGACTGGAGTCAGGAAGCAGAGTGAAGTTTCCTGCTGGGAAGCACAGGCCAGACCCAGCAGGGGGCATGGGGGGAGTCCTGTGCTGAGGCCCGAAAGGTATCGATGAGTATCCCCAGCTTGGGCTGGGCTGTGAGGAGCCAGATCTGACACTGGAGCAGGCAAGACCCCAGGTAGAGGGAGGACTTTGGTGTCCACCTTGAAGTTGGGGGAATTGCTGCACAAGATGTTTTCTGGGTAGAGGCAGGCTGGCAGTGGGGCATGGGTGGGGATGGGGTGCCAAACAGAGGGTCCAGGCATAGCTCTGGGCTCCCATGCCTGCAGAGGCTCTTCACCCAGGCTCAGGGTCAGTAAGGACATCTCAAGTTTTCTAAGCACAGAGCCCAGGTGTTCTCTGTGGCTGCCAGCCTCACACAACCCTGGCAACTGTCACAGGCCAGCGAGGCCCTGGGGCCTCAGCTGCTGACACAGCTGCCCTGGGAAGGGGAAGGATGGGTGAGGAAGGAATTGAGGCCCCAGGAGGTGACTCAGCTCCAGATACCAGGCCAGCAGGTCCTGGGTCAGCCACAGCTCCCTTGGCTGTGCGCTGGGCTGGCCCTGCCCCTGTGCAGGCAAGTTAATGATCTCAGGGCTCCACCAGCTTTGGCAACATGGACTCCAAGGGAACTACTCAGGAGATAGGTTCTGGGCTTGGCATGAAGTGGAGGTTAGGAGGCCTGGGCCTCTTCTGTCTGGAGAGCCTGAGGTGGCACAGATGGGCAAGGGTGTGGGAGGGAATGCTGATCATCTGGAGTGTTTCCAGGAACACTTCCGCCTGCCCAGGTATTCCACCAGACCAGCTCATCTGGCTTCACTGGGCTCAGAGCTGGGCATTGCCCACTGTGTGGTTGGATGAAGGTGGAGGGTGGGGATTTGGGGCAGAGGCCGATCAGGCCAGCCCTGGGGAACATGAGCTAGGAAGGAAATACAAATTCATATACACACTAGGCAGAGCAAACATGCCCCAGACTCACACAGGGCACCAGTGCACTCCTAGGGGCTCAGCCAGGGTGGGTGGCACCACCTCAGACCGGCCATGACCCAGAAGGGCCCACTGAGCAATGGTGGGCACCTGCGAGTGCTCTCTAGAGGCAGCAGCTCCTCTAGCCTCATTTGCTCCTCCCTCCCCACCTTATCCCCCTTGGGCTGCTTCAAGCTCAGAGATGGTGACAGATCACCCAATCATGGCCGTTCCAGGATGTCTCATGAGGCCAGAGGGCTGGCCCAGACCTAGTGGGGACGTGACTGCCTCTTTTAAGGCTGAATCAGACCTCAGCTCAGGGCTGGGCCCAAGCTTCTAGACCCTGCTGGGACCTCTTCAGGGCTGTCCACAACTGCCCTGGACCCCTGGCCAGGAGGGGGTGGTAGGCAGGGGTAAGGGCCCTTCTCCCCTTTTCTTTGTGGATCTGCCATCTCCTGGGAATCACGTCCCTTTCCCAGGCCCTGGGGGGTGGGGGGTAGAGCCAGGCCATGGACACTCAAACTCCAAGCTGGGCACTTGCCTCCTACAACCTGGGCGGAAGATTCCTTCACAGGCCCACAGCAGCCCCCTCAACACATGCTCACACTCAACGCATGCTCACACTCAACGCAGGCGCTACCACGCCCATCCAATGGGCCGGCCTGTGGTCCCGCCCGGGAACTGCTTCTAGGTCAGGCCTAGGCACGACTTCCCAGGAGAAGTAGTGGCGGGTGCTGCAGGCTGAGGCAGCCATGGCTGGGGGAGTGTGGGGCCGAGCCCGAGGGGCTCCCGTGGGGGCTTTAACCCTGACAGCTCTGGCTGAAGGGATCCGGGCCAGCCAGGGGCAGTCCCCAGGACCCCCTTCCAAGGGCCCTCAGTCAGAGCCCCAGGAACTTAAACCTGAGGCTGAGCCACAGGCCCAGGCACCCACCACCTGCTTTGAGGCTGAGCCTAGAAGTGGCGCCACTGCCTCCACAGCTGGCAGAGAGCCATGCTCCCCGAACAGTGCTCTGAGGCCAGACCCTGAGGGACCCCACCAGGTGAGTGGTGAGGAAAGGGATGCTGTGGGGATGGGTCTGGGGGGCTCACAGCTCATCTTTGAGCTCATGTAGATGTTAGACGGAGGGGTGCTGGATCTGGGGTAAGGTCAAGGTGAAACAGGCTGGGAAGCAACAGAGGGTCATGAGATTGTGTAGGAAGCTGGGAAGGGGTGGGAAGGGCTGGGGGACAAGGAAGAGAGCTAGACTCGGGGACTCCACACATCCTATTCACCCCCTGCCCTAGGCACCCCAGAGTTCCTGGGAGGAGGGGGCCCTCGCCGATCTCGCATTATACACAGCTGCCTGCCTCGAAGAGGCTGGCTTTGCAGGGACCCAGACAACAGCGCTCACCCTATCTTCAGCCCTGGAAGCCCGGGGGGAGCGATTGGAGGACCAGGTTAGCTCCCTCCTGCTTCCTACCCTGGAGACCCTTGCCGGGTTCCCCTCCAAGTGGGGGTGGGGGGTGCGGATTGAAGCATGTCGTTTGAAGTACATGCTTGCCTCGGGCTGCTCCTGCTAGATGGGAGTGGGGTGCTGGTGAGAGTGAAAAGTAGGTAGATCAAGGAGGCCTGATCGCTGACGTCTGCTCCCTCCACACTAGGTGTATGCTCTGGTGCGTGGGCTGCTGGCACAGGTGCCCAGCCTGGCCGAAGGGAGGCCCCGGCGGGCGGCTCTGAGGGTGCTGAGTGCACTGGCCCTAGAGCACGCGCAGGACGTGGTGTGTGCACTGCTACCGCGCTCACTGCCTCCGGACGGGTAAACCGCCCCACCCTACCAGGTGCTGCGGCCCAGCGGCCCCCAAGCAGCTTCCTTCCCCCTTCCTGCTTGGCGATGGAGTCTGGCCCTGGGACAGGAGGCCATAAGGAGGCAGAACTTCCTTCTTCTCCTTCCCTGAATCCATCACCCTCCCACCTTTAATTCTGAAAAATCTCCTCACCCTTCCTGCCTGGGGATCTTGGATGCTGAGTTCCTGTCTTGGGGTTTATCTTCTATCTCTGGGTTGTCGCCCAGGGGACCAGCCTAGGGTTGAGCTCTGTAACAGGGGAGCAAGCTGGGTGGCTTCTGGGCCCAGACACCCCTGGCAATTTGACTAATTTACCCCAAACGTTATCTTTGGTTTTATTCTCTACAGTGATTTATTATAATGCCAGGCTTGTTTCGCTGTCACTGACCTGAAAGTGCTCTGAGCAGGTCAGATCCAGCAGCTGATCTCGCTGACCGGCTGTGTTGTGGTCTGCATAGTTGCCAGTTATTTTGCTTCTCTGGGATTTGGAGGGGTGGGAGGAGGTGGGGGTAGTGGTTTACCTGCCTCTTCCCATGCTGGAGTCCTAGTAGCTGCCTCCACCTTGGCCTGGGGACTCCCTGCATCTTTTTGCACTCGGCCCTTGTCTTATGCCAGACTCATCCCTCTATCCTCAGGGCAGCAGCTGACCTCTGGCGTAGCCTAAGCCGCAACCAACGGGTAAACGGGCAGGTGCTGGTGCAACTGCTGTGGGCGCTGAAGGGTGTGAAGGAGCCCCAGTCAGAGGCGCTGGCGGTAGGTGGCTCCAGCCAGTCATGCTAGAGAGGTTGACCTAGTCAGAGAGGGGCAAGAGAGTTAGGCCACCTGGGCAGGAGCTGGAAGTGGGAGAGTGGAGAGGCAGGGCAGGGGGGATGGGCAGCAATTCATGCCTGAGTCATGAGCCTCTGGAACGTCCTGCACATGTTCGAGGTTTTTCGTCCTGGTCCTTTCTGCGACACGCCTGTCCCTCTGGTGCCCAATTGGTGCCTGGAAGTTCCCAGGCCTGAGTGGGCTGCTTGTTCGGCAGGCCACCCGTGCTCTTGGGGAGATGCTGGCTGTTTCGGGATGCGTGGGAGCCACGCGGGGCTTCTACCCACACCTGCTGCTCGCCCTGGTCACGCAGCTGCACAAGCTGGCTTGCAGCCCCCGCTCCCCAGACACTCCCAAGATGTGGGTCTTGTCCCACCGAGGACCACCTCATAGCCATGCCAGGTGAGAGGCAACACCGGGGTAAGTGGGCACCACTCAGTGCTCTCTCGGCCCTCACTGCCCAATCGCCCCTGCCCCTGCCTCCAGCTGCACTGTGGAGGCCTTGAAGGCCCTGCTCACAGGGGATGGCAGCCGCATGGTGGTCACGTGCATGGAGCAGGCAGGAGGCTGGAGGAGGCTGGTGGGAGCCCACACCCATCTGGAGGGCGTTCTGTTGCTGGCCAGGTAAGAAAGGGCCAGGATGAGGCTCCTTGCTGACCAGGTGCTGGGCAGGGTGGTGGAGGAAGAAGCAGGGCATGACGGTGGTGGTCGGATGGGGCTTCTCCAGGGGTGAGGTCGCCAAGCCGAGAGCTCCCATTTCCACCCCACCGCAGTGCTATGGTGGCGCATGCGGACCACCACCTGCGAGGTCTCTTCGCAGACTTGCTTCCCCGGCTGCGCAGCGAGGATGACCCGCAGCGCCTCACAGCTATGGCCTTCTTCACCGGGGTGAGCCTGCTTCCTGGATGGGCGGTGAAGGGTGGCCGTGGACTTGATCTCTAGCGGCACAGCCTGCACGGGTACCGAGAGCGTGCAAACCCCGTGTCCATCGCTTAGTTGTTGCAGAGCCGGCCCACCGCACGACTCCTGCGGGAGGAGGTCATCCTGGAGCGACTCCGCACTTGGCAGTGCGACCCCGAGCCCACCGTGCGCTGGCTAGGCCTACTCGGCCTGGGCCACCTCGCGCTGAATCGCGGGAAGGTGAGAACCCGGGTTGGGGGCCAGGGCGGGACCGAGGCGAAGTCTGCGAGCCGCTGAACACGACTCCCTGCCCCAGCAGGTGCGGCACGTGAGCACCCTGCTGCCGGCGCTCCTGGGCGCGCTGGGCGAGGGCGACGCGCGGCTCGTGGGCGCAGCACTGGGCGCGCTGCGGAGGCTGGTGCTGAGGCCGCGGGCGCCCGTGCGGCTCCTGAGCGCGGAGCTGGGGCCGCGCCTCCCGCCGCTGCTGGACCACGTGAGCAACGCCCGCCCCGCCCCTCCAGACTCTCCCTGCGCTCCCCTCTCCAGGTTCCACTCCAGGCCCCGCCCCAGACCACGCCCTCTCTAGACCCTCTGCTTCCTCGTTCTGCCCTGTCCGCCCCTCCTACCCTTGCAGCCCTCTCCCCTTCTGCAAGTCCTGACCACCCCTTCCCACGCAGGCCCGGGACTCAGTCCGCGCCTCCGCGGTGGGTCTCCTCGGGACACTAGTGAGACGGGGCCGGGGCGGGCTCCGGCTGGGGCTACGGGGCCCCCTGCGGAAGCTGGTGCTGCAGAGTCTCGTGCCGCTGCTGTTGCGCCTGCATGACCCCAGCCAGGACGCTGCTGAGGTCAGTCGGCCCCGGAGACCATCTCACCCCTGTTCCACTCAACACTGCCCACTCCCACCCTGCCGCCTCTCCGAAGATTACAGGTCAGGGATCTCTCCCTCCCGGACCTCAGGTGTAGGTATCATGGGCTGCCAGGCTCCTGGTCTTCTCTTGGTCATGCACTCAAGTCCCTGCTCTTCCACTCCTCATCCTGGCCACTCTTCCCACTTCCCCGCCCCTCCTTTTGCCACTTCGTGGACTCCTAACTCCGCTCCTTTCCCCACCCCAGAGCTCAGAGTGGACCCTGGCCCGCTGTGACCAGGCACTTCGCTGGGGCCTGCTGGAGGAGATGGTTACTGTGGCCCACTACGACAGCCCTGAGGCTCTAAGCCGAGTGTGCCACCGCCTGGTCAGTAGGGAAAGCACCATAACCATGAGAGGGGTCTGCCCACTTGTTCTAGTATTCACTAGGGCCCCTAAAAGGAAGATCCACCCCAGTCAGGCATCCAGTGGGGCAGGTCCAAGGCCTCAGGCCATGCCACTTGCCCTGGGAGCTCCCCAGGGACTCCTAGCCTGTAGGTTCAGCTCTGCAGCCTTCTCCCCACTCAGGATTGGCCCTTCTGTCCTGCCGTGCCCTTTTATATCCAGGTTCAGCGATACCAGAGTCACATACCCAACTTCCTGAGCCAGACACAGGGCTACCTGCGGAGCCCGCAGGACCCCCTGCGCCATGCAGCCACTGTGCTCATAGGTGAGGCCATCCTGGGGGTCACACTCTCCCTCACACCAGGGCTCTTGGCACTGGGCTATCCCCACCTTGCTGGGGCATGGGTCCACTGCTCACCGTTTTGCTGTGGTCCAGGATTCCTTGTCCATCACGCAAGCCCCAGCTGCGTCAACCAGGACCTGCTGGACTCCCTGTTCCAGGGTGAGGACCCGCCTTGCTGGGGCTGGGGTCTAGGAGTAGTGGCGGGTGCTAGGGTGGAGTGGACGGGAGTGGATGGGTGGAGGGCCAGGGGCCTGGGAGCTGGACATCCTGGACGCCTTTCCCACCCTGCCTGAGCCGCCCTCCCTGCGCAGACCTCGGGCAATTGCAGAGCGACCCCGAGCCGGCAGTGGCCGCGGCGGCGCACGTGTCTTCCCAGCAGGTGGCGCTGCTGGCCCACGCGCAAGGCCAACCCCGCGGGCCCCGCCTTCTCCGCCTCTCCCAGAGCCACGCCCACCCCGCCCGGCCCCCGCCGGTCTACGCCGACAGCCCCTTCCAGCGCCGGAGCCTCGCGGGCCGCTGGGACTGCTCTGGACCCCTCCGAACTTGAGGGTCAGGGTTGGGACCCACGGGCCAGAATTTGACATGGACACTCCACCACTCCACGTCCCTGTGCCTAGTGCTGGATGCGGGTGCTCGCCACCCTTTCCGCTCCAGGCGCCTACCGTGACAGCCATGTGACGGAGAGGGACAGTCGCCACCCATGGATCCTGCTGTCCCACATCAGGCCTCTGGTTCTCCCAACTTCCTGAAGTATGTACTCTGCCCCAGTCTTGGGCCTCTGACCCAGGTGGCATCTAGCCCAGGTGGTACCAGGCCTCCTGAGCCAGGACGTGGGGGAGGACACTGAAGCTGCACTCCTGTCCCTTCCTGGGCCTCCATCTTGTGCCTGACCTGGGCTTTCCAGTCTGTTGGGCCTTCCTAGCTGCCCCTGTAGCCCATCGCCCACATATGTCATCCTATGCCTCATTCCTTGCCAGTGTCCTCAGGTTTCTGGCCTCCGTCCTCTCTGCTCAAGAGGCATGCATGCTCCCTGTGCCTGTGAGGAGGCCTCTCTGAGGAAGAGGCCCCTGTCTTGTCCACACCTGCTGTCCTTTCTCAGCCTGGCTACCATACCCAAACCTCCCACCCCACCTTCCCCATTCATCATGTCAGGCCCTACTGGAGCATGGACTTCTCTAGAAGACATCCCTGATGTGCCCAGACCCAGGATCATACCTGTGGGGCCAAGTGTGAGGTGCCAGTGTGCTCACCAGCAGACTGAGCACTCATGGTGGTACCCCAGTGCCCCGCCCAGGGCCGAATGAGGAAGGCACAACTGGACACACAAGGAAGAGGCCTCTCTGGGAGTCAACACTGTGACCTCACCCCTCTGACTCCAGCCCAGCAGGTTCCTCCACCTCGAATGCCTTCCTTGAAATATCCTTGCCTTTCAAGGCCTTTCTCACAGCTTCTTCCTCAGAGAGGTCTTCTCACATGCACAGGGAGTGTGCATGAGCCTGTAAATGACTAGGGCCATTTTCCCAGACTGGGACCCCTTAGGGGCAGGCATAGGGACCTACCCAACCCAGTCTACCCAACTCCCACACAGAAAGCATTTAAAATAAACACACATGAGGTCACCCGAGGTAATTCACGCCTGTGATCCCTGCACTTAGGAAGGCCAAGGTGGGAGGCCAGGAGTTCAAGACCAGCCTAGGCAACATAGCTAGGCCTTGTCTCTACAAAAAATAAAAAAATGAGCCAGTGCGGTGGCATGCACCTGACATCCCAGCTACTCTGTAGGCTGAGGTAGAAGGATTGCCCAGG
>CAUYQG010239431.1:0-17626 GCA_963574415.1 Tarsius wallacei | reverse complement strand
ACAGGAATCACCTTCCTGGGGAGAGCTCAAGACTCTGCCAATTTTTATTTAATTTTCACAGGCTTATATAGTTCTTCCACCCAGATCTGCACCCACAAAATGTATCTTATGTTGCTAACTAAACGCCTATGTACATCTTTTTTTTCATTCGCAATAAAGTTGACCTTTAACAATTACTATCCGGTTTCCTTCCTGACTCCGTGCCATTCATGTTTTTTAATCAGTGGGCAGGAACTAGACAGCAGTTACTATTTCAACCACAGATGGTATTTTTCTTAAGTTAAACATTTGTGAACATCCTGTTTTCCTTCTTGACTTCCTTATAACTATTTACTACTGTAAACTTATGATATCCTTACCCTATAAGACTAAACCTTAACTCTAAACCTTATTTAATTTACTACCATATATTTACTTCTATTAACCTTATTTCTATCCTTATATTCCTATATTTTCTTAACTATCACTAATACTATTGTATATCTCCAATCTTACTATTTTATTATTAATATTCTAACTTCTATCTCAACATCTCCAACACCAACTTATTTACCCTAAAATATCTTAGCCTATTTTTTATCTCAAACGGTTATTTTCCATCAGCTCTTAGCTAGGGTCTGTTATTTTTTGTTAAAAGGAAATGAGGAGGTGGTCAACTCATTTTTCTCGACCTCCTGATGTTATAAGAAAAAAGGTGGAAAAACATTCTCATCCACCCCAAGGGGCACCTTTTTGCTGCAATCTCACCTTCATTATGCCTATGTATAATTTTTGCTGTTAAATGCCATCATCCAAATGCGTGTCTACTATCTCAATTATTAGCCTGCAACAAATAAAGAGGGAACATTCTCAAGCCTATGCACGCAATCCTTCAAAGTTGGGGAAGGTCCGTCAAAAGGATCCATGGGGCTTTGCCTCCGTCATGGCCGCATTTTACTGGGGCCTTGCTCCCAGACAGCATTTTTCCTGTTTTCAGGTCCCTTTTACCTTACTCTTCCTAAGGATTGCGGCTCCCGGCAGAGATGACAACTACAGAAAACCACTAATGGAGCATGTTATTATTTAACCACTGATAGAGTAGGAATAAAGTAGGTAAATTGTTCAAGTTTCAAAAATTTACAAGATAAACAGAAGATTGTATGTTACAGAAGAAAAGATCAATAAAGCATAACATGGAAAATGACTATTATCCAAACAGATGCACAGAGAGAAACACAGGCTGGAGAGATTAAAGTTAAGTAACAGAGGGAAGAAGAAAAAGAGGAATAAAAAATTAGAAGCAGTAATGATTAAAATTGTTCCAAAGCTTATAAATAATATAAATACATACATCTAAGGACATCAACATACCCTAAATAGTATAAACACATGCACACATGCACATACACTCATGAACATACTTTCACAGACAAAACTACATTATAATAAACTTGATGAAAATTGACAAATCAAATTCTCGGTAAAGGGGAAAGTACTTAAATAGAAGAGGACAGAGATTACCACATTCACAAATTTCCGAAAAAATGCAAAGAAAAAGACAGTGATATAAAACATCTGTAAAGAACTGAGATAGAAAAACTGTTAATCTAGAAATGTATCTACAACTAAAATATATTTCATTTTATTATAGGGTTGTGGGATTACAAGTGAGGATTAGCTACATAAGTAGGCTGCATGCAAAAGAAGTATGGGCTTCTAACTGGCCCTCACTCTTCAGATAATAAACCAACTACCATTTGTCATGTGCCCCCCACCCTTTTTTCTCCCTGCTTCCCCTAGCAGTGTCCAGTTACTGCCAATCCTGACCTTGTGTTAATGTGACTAATGTTCAAGGCCCAATTATGAGTGAGAATATGCAGCATTCTGGTCTTTGTTTCTGTGATATACTATTCTAACTCCATGTGATTTGCTGCAAAGTCTGTGGTTTTGCTCTTTTTTATAGCTTGGTAATACTCCATTATGTATATGTACCACATTTTCTTTATCCAGTCCAACTTTCACGTGCAGTAGGGTTGGTTCCATGTTTTTGCTATGGATTTCATATATATATATATATATATATATATATATATGAAATTTAATGAGTATTGCATTGAATCTGTAGATTGCCTTGGGTAGGCTAGTCATTTTGATAATATTGAATCTTCCATGAGCATGGAATGCTTTTCCATTTGTTTGTGTCAACCTTGATTTCCTTGTGCAGCATTTTGTAGTTCTTATCATAAATATCTTTCACTTTTCTGGTGAGGAGGTACCAAGGCATTTCATTTTTGTGTGTGTGGCTATTGTGAATGGAATTTGCTTTTTATTTGGTTCTCTGCCTGTTTGTTGACGATGTATAGAAATGCAACTCTTTTGCACATTAATTTTGTACCCCAAGACATTACCAAAGTCATTTATCAGAGGCTTTTGACAGAGCTGTTAGGGTTTCTACAATATGATATTATATCATCTGGAAAGAGGGTTTTTTAAAATTTCCAGGATGAGTTTCTTCATTTCCATTATTTCAGAATGGGCTTTTTTGAAATTGGTCAATTCTGCTTTTACTTTCTGTATAACTTTGGTGAGTTTTTCTTCTAGTTTTTCTTGGTTCTTTCTGTTCATTTTAGTCATCTAATCTCTGATTTTTGAGACTTTCATCTGGGGTAGGTCATTTGGTTGGAGGGGTTGCGTTGTTTGTGCTCTGATAGATGCTTTATTGAGGTGCTGTCTTTTTTAGTATTCTGAGGGTTGCTTTTTTTTTTTTTTAACTGATTTTTCATTTGTAACAGGCTTCTTTTCCCTCTCTGAAATTCCTTTTGGCTTCCATGTTTTGAAGCTGGTCACTGACCTTCTGTTCTAGGGCCCTTCCTTTTTTTTTTTTTTTTAGTTGGAGTCTCACTCGCTGTCCAGACTGGAGTACAGTGGCCACTCCAGGCCACCGCAGCCTCGACCTGCTGGGCTCCGGTGATCCTTCCGCCTCAGGCTTCCAAATAGCTGGAACTACAGGCGCACACTATCACGCCCGGCTAATTTTTTGATTTATTGTAGAGATGAAGTCTCGCCAAGATGCCCAGGTGGGTCTCGAACCCGCGGCCTAAGGCAATCCACTCACCTCAGCCTCCCAAAGCGCGGGATTACAGGCTGAGCCACCGAGTCCGCTGGGCCCTTTCAATATAGGTCAATATAAGTTGTTCAATATAGATCACTCAGTGGGCAAGAAAGGGTCATTCTTTTGTGCTCTTTTGCTCCACCCTGTGGCATGCTTCTCAACTGTAGCAGCTTCTGTTGCTAACACTGCAGAGAATGGGTGGGAGGATGGACCTCCCATTTGTTGTCTGTGGTTTGTAACCCAGAAGACTTTCCACCGATAAAGTCTTTGGGTGTCTTTTGTGTTGCTTCTTCCCTGCTCAAGTCCACACTCTGCTCTTATAAAAGAGCAATTTCCCCACCATGAAAGAGGTGAGAGGGGATCCTCACTGTTGCCACTCAGGGCTTGAGAGTGATTCTTCCTAATCAGGTTGGGAAAATTGGCCAGATGCCCTTGAGTTCACTCTGCAGGATGGTTTTACCTGACTAGGAACCAGCCAGTTTCTGCTGACAGAAGTTGCGCTCATGGCTGCTGACCCAGTGTATTTTTTCCTTCATTCCACTTGGATTCTAGCTGCTGTGCCCTGATCAAGACTCCTCCCACATTGGACCGACAACTCGTGTACAGCAGGGTTAATGAACTCAACTCATGTACAGGGGGGTTAATGAACTCAAAGTGTCTTAGGAACACTCACCTGCTCTTGCTCACTGGGCAGGGCTTTAGTTCCTGTGTTAGCCTGGCGCACAGCAAGGGATAGAGCACCCAGATTTCACATCTGCCATTGTTTTCTAAGTCTCTTTGTGTTTAAAGAGACTTTTGCTGTGTACAGTGTGCTTCACCCATCCAAAAGTGTTTGGGTTATCTCTGTCTATTGGCAGATTGATCCCTACTCTTTGCCTTGGTTGGCAAGAGCGATGCTGGTCTGCTCTTCAATGGTTGCCATCTTGAATCTAAAAGCCAGGCATGACCACTCTTAAGAAGAAAATTCCTCTCTTTCCCCTGTCTACTCAATTCACTTCTGATTCTCACAACTGAAACATATTTTTTAAATGAAAATAAAATTAAGACATCTGAGACAAAAAGAATTTGAAAGAACTTGTGAACAGCAGACTACTACTATATATATATATTCCTTGTATATATAAAAGGGAAGTTCTTTAAACAAAATTAAAGTGCTTCTAGATTAAAATATATTTATACTAGAGTAAGTAAGCTGGAAATAGTAAAGTGGAAATAGTTCATTTGTAGATTAAAAAATTATTGTTTCAATAATTGTCTGCTTAAAAATAATAGCTGTATTCTGTTTTTTATATGCAGATTTTAAATGTATGGCAATAATAACCTAAATGTGGAGTAATACATTATAATCTGAATACAGACTAAAGTAAGTTAACTTCTTTATTGTCTTAGTTATTGTTTTATTGCTTGACAAACTCACAGAAAAGGCAAAATGAGGTGTTTAAAATTTTAAACAGTCCAATATAAAGCAAGAAAGGAAAGAATAAATGGGAATAAAAACAAACAGCAGCGGAAGCCTTAAGCTTAACAACATTAACAATTATAGTAAATGTAATTTAACTAAACACAGAAATTAAAAGCCAGAAATTGTCAGATTGAGAGAAAAATGACCCAACTATATTAGTTCTATGAAAAATGCCTTTAAATAAAAAGGCCAGATTAGTTAAAATTCTAGAAAAAGATATAACACATAGATATACATAAGGAATCCCATGTCAACTAATCAAAAGAAATCTGAGGTGGCTATATTCATGTTAGATAAGGTAAACTTCAAGTAAAATTATTATAGGAGTAAAGAGCATTTTATTTATAAAAATATTTATCTTGAAATTATAAAATACTTTAATGTGTAAGCAAATAAAAGAATTTCAAAACACATGAAGTGAAAACTTTAAAAGTTGGAAGGATTACTATACAGAACCACATATAATCAAAGATGTCAAGTGTTCAAAAATGACAACTATAATTGGAAATTCTAATGCTCCTTTCTCAATAATTGATAAGACATTGACAAAAAAATAAGCAAGGGAGAGTAAAACTTGAACAACAGCATCCGCCCACTTGATTTAATTAACATTTGTTCATATTTCCCTCAATCTTGTGCAAAATTCACAATATTCTAAATGGACTTGGATCATACAACAGTAAGGTGAATCATAGAGCAGGATAGACAATAAGGTGAATCATAAAATTTTGCAATACATTAAAATTATTAGAAGTAATTGGCCAGGCTCAGTGGCTCAGCCTGTAATCCTGGCGCTTTGGGAGGCCAAGGTGAGTGGATTGTCTGAGCCCGCGGGTTCGAGACCCACCTGGGCAAATTGGCGAGACCTCATCTCTACAATAAATCAAAAAAATTAGCTGGGCGTGGCAGTGCGCACCTGTAGTTCCAGCTACTTGGAAGGCTGAGGCGGAGGGATCGCTGGAGCCCAGCAGGTTGAAGCTGTGGTGGCCGGGAGCAGCCATTGCACACTAGTCTGGATGACAGAGTGAGACTCCAACTCAAAAAAATAAAAACAAAAAATAAAATAAAATAAATAAAAATATCACATAAAGCATTTGTAACATGAAGCTAAATTAGCGTTTAGAGTGAATAAAATAACTTTAAAATCTTACATAAAAAATTAAAGCTTTAAAATAAATTATTGTAGCTGCCTACTTAAGAAGTTTAAAAGAAGATACCTGCCTGAGCCCATAGGTTTGAGACCCACCTGGGCAACTTGGCAAGCCCTCATCTCTACAATAAATCAAAAATTAGCCGGGTGTGGTAACGCGTGCCTGTAGTTCCAGCTACTTGGAAGGCTGAGGCGGAAGGATCGCCGGAGCCCAGCAGGTCGAGGCTGCGGTGGCCCAGAGCGGCCACTGCACTCCAGTCTGGGCAACAGAGTAAAACTCCAACTCAAAAAAAAAAAAAAAAAGAAGATACCAAATTGAGTAAAATACCATTAGTAGAAGACAAGTAATGCTAAATATTATAAGTGATTGAAATAAAAATGACATAAAATCAGATAAAGAAATGTTTCTTTTAAAATAAAAAATGGACTAAATATAAACTGATGAAGAAAACAATTTTTTTTAAAGTGTACAAACACCAGAAATAAAAGAGAGTTTTGAGAATGTTGCACCACTACAGAAATGAAATAAAAATAATGTGAATAATTTTATATTAATACATTTTACATAGTAGATTAAATTGGCAAATATTAAAAAAAAGCACACAAACTTCCAAAATTCTCAAAGAAAAGTCTAAAGAATTTAGAAAGTCACTGAAATTAAGAATTACATTTTATAAAAGTAATATGATAAAAGAGCCATGTAAAATATGATTTGCTTCTTTGTAATTGCTAGTTTATTCTATAATGTATTATCAAATGAAAAAAGGCACTGAACAAAAAATTTTTTAAAAGAAGAACAAATTTGGTTAATTTACATCACCATATTATGATACTTACAAGTTGTAATAATCAAGGAAAGCTAAAATTTCTGTACGGAAAGACAGATTAGTAGAACAAAAGAGATGATGTAGAAAGAGATCTTGAGATGCATGCACAAATGACTTTTTATAATGTCATAAAGTAATTTAATGGAGGAAAGAAGAGTGTTTTTAACTAATTGTGCTAAAAAAATTGTATGCTTACAAAAAGAGAGAATTCTGAAATTTTACACCACATCATAGACAAATACTAATTCAAAATAAATTCTAAATCTAAATGTCAAATCTAAAACGTAAAAACAATTAAAAGCAGGAAAAAATTTTCACAATCTTAGTATATTCAAAGATTTCTTGAAAATCTTGAAAGTATATCAACTAACCATAACACACACATACACAAACACACTGACAAGGTTGGCATCAGAAGTTAAAACTTCTGTTCTTAAAATTTCACCATAAGGAAATAAAGAGGAAGGCACCAACTCAAAAATGTTATTTATAGTATCCTTATCTGATACTGGATTTTTATTCAGAATATAAAAATAAATAAATTATTACTATTTAATAGACTTACCACTTACATGGTAAGTGGTTTGAACTCACATTTACTTTAAAAAATGAACATTTGGTACAATAAAAGATGGCTTCTTAACATTTTTTTCTTATTTTTGAACCACACTATCTATAACTGTTATCTTATACCTGTCCCATCAATGTATGTGGCATATATTGGAGATATGGATATTGCTTCTTATTTCTTTTAGGTCCAAAGGTGAAGACAATACATGGCTCAGGCATTGTACTTAATGATTTACACCCAGGAGCCTTATCCATACCTGATTCCAAAATAACTTATTTTGATGATGAGGTTATGGACTTAAATTGATGTGATTATGAGATTTCGCTTCAGCTAAAATAACTTGGGATTTCAGTGGTGCTCTAATAGGATGTGACATTTAGTAAACTTGAGAGAAGGTATTTTGCATTTTGGAGGTAAGTGAATTATTGGGCACAAGAAAATAGATGGTGGCAGGCAGAATTCTAAGGTGGACCTCAATATTTCCATTCCTTGATGCATATGCTTGGTATGTTGATCCTCCCTTGAATGTGAGCATGAATAGTAAATTTGACAAAATGTTATTCGTGTAATCATGTTTAATTATATTTTTTCAGATTTAAGTAAGTTTTCTAATGAGTTGACTTTAAATTAATCAAAAGAGAGATTATCTTATTAGGCCTGACCTAAGCAAATTGACCCTTTTATGGAATGGGTTCTTCCTGAAATTAAAATATGTGATATAAGGGAAATTATCCCTTGCTGAATTTGTGGATGGAATGAGGCAACATAAAAAACATTTAAGATTAATGTCTAGGAGTAGACACTCTTACAGAAAGGCCTTTTTGTCTAAAGTAGGCAGTCTGAAATTGAGGAAAGTAAAAATCAGGATCGACATACTGTACTTAAAGAGCAATTCCAAATTAGACTTTCTTCTTAATGGTGAAAATTAAGCCATAATTGATAGTTTGAGATCAGGATAATTTCTAGAGATATCTATAAATAGCAATGACTCCTAAACCTCTTAAAACTTTCACTTGCTACTGATTATCTTATTTATGACTCTCCTATTTCTTTCTACCTCACTTTTTTATTTATGATATAAACAAATACACAAACAATTATACAAATAGATAAGTAAATGTTTTTCTAAGTTGGGAATTAAATGTGAAAATTATAATATATATTATGTTGATGAACATAAATGCATCTATCTGTTTTACTTTTCTGCTTAGATGAAGCTGGACCACACCTTGACCATCTTGCTGAGATCTGGCCAATAAAAATATGTGCCAAAGTTATAGGTGCTCCTTCCAGGTTTGTCCCATATATGGAGAGAAAAAGAGAGAGTATTAGAGCCACAAGTTTAGGGGAAATTTCTCCTTTAATTAAGGGTTGGAAAGCTGCTTATTCAACACGCATTGAATGCCATAACACCTGGAAATAATTGATTTTGTGTTTAATCACTTGTATTTTGTTTTGTATGTCACAAGTACTCTATTCTAATACAAAATTTTATTATTAAATGGGAATATTGGCATACAAACTCATTAAACTAATGTCTTTTTCTTAGCGTTAAAGTGACAGGCAGCAAGGTAAGATAAATCAAAGGTAGGAAGATTGGATAATTGTGCCATATAAAAAAACATTTGTTGAATGTTGCTTGCAGTTTCTTAAAGAAAAGTTTCTGTGGGAGAGTAAGGGCAAGATGGCTATGGAACTGGTTGGAATGTGAGAGTCTCTGCAAAGCAAGTGTCCATAAAGACTGTCTGCATGAGTGGGAGTGTGCTGGTGGGTGAGTGAAAGTTCATCTGAGGGGAGACTCAGGTTCAAGCACTCAGGGCTATCCTCTGGAGGTGACTGCAATCCACCACTGCTCTGACATTGGAGTCACTAGCATGCAGGATTATCTGTCATTCTCAGGGATCTCTTGGGAAAGGCAGCAGAGAACAGCTGCTGCTCAGCACGTGGCACCTGGCATACACCATCACCTGAAGCAGCAGTATGGGCATTAGCTGCAGGAACTGTGGAAAAGGTGTCATGAGGAAATCTGATACTGAGCCCCACAGCTGGTGAGGAGACATTGACCACCACCATTTTCTCTGTCCCAGGACCAGACAGAGACCTGCATTGCCCCACTCACCTTTGTCCAGTCTCCAACCTGAGAACCGGAGGCTATCATTTCATGCCTCTTGGGTTGACCTTCTGACTGGGTGAGATAGATGCCCACCCCAATGCTGGAACAGGTACAGACAATCTGATCTGAGTGGGAAACTTGAAATTTATACATCAACAGATGAAGAAACAAGAACCACATGATGATATCATTAGAGGCAGAAACACCTTTGATAAAATCCAGCATCCCTCTTGATAAAAACCCTTGAATGCCTAAGCATAGATGGAACATACCTCAAAATAACAAGAAGTCATTTACGAGAAACCCATAGTCAACATAATGCTAAACACACAGAAATTAGAATCATTTTCCCTGAAAACAGGAACAAGACAACGCTGCCCACTCTCACTGCACCTGTTCAACATACTGTTGGAAGTCCTAGCTAGAGCAATTAGACAAGAGAAGGAAATCAGGGGTATCCAAATAGGAAAAGAAGAAGTTAAGTTATCCCTCTTTGCATGCAACATGATCCTATACTTTGAAAAGTCAAGAGAATCTGTCAAAAATCTCCTTGCACTGATAAAAGACTTTGGCAATGTCTCAGGGTATAGAATAGATGTGCAAAAGATAGTTGTATTTCTATACACCAAAAAAAAACAAACAGAAACCCAAATAAAAAGCACAATCCCATTCACAATAGCCACACAAAAAATGAAAGATCTGGGCATCTTCCTAACCAGACAAGTGAAAGATCGTTACAACAAAAACTACAAAACACTGCTCAAAGAAATCAAAGATGACACAAACAAATAGAAAAATATCCCATGCTCATTGTTTGCAAGAATCAACATGGTTAATATGTCCATCCTACCCAAAGCAATCTGCAGATTTAATGCTATAACCATTAAATTACTGGCATCATTCTTCTCAGACCTGGAAACAACAACACAGAAATTCATATAGAAATGGAAATGACCATGAGTAGCCAAAACAATCCTCAGCAAAAGAAACAAAGTGGAGCCAGGCTCGGTGGCTCAGCCTGTAATCCCACACTTTGGAGGGCTGAGGTGAGTGGATTGCCTGAGCCCGTGGGTTCGAAACCCGCCTGGGCAACTCGGTGAGACCTCATCTCTACAATAAATAAAAAATTAACCAGGCGTGGTAGTGTGCACCTGTAATTCCAGCTACTCGGAAGGCTGAGGCGGAAGGATCGCCAAAGCCCAGCAGGTTGAGGCTGTGGTGACCAGGAGCGGCCACTGCACTCCAGTCTGGGTGACACAGTGAGACTCCAACTCAAAAAAAAAAAAAAAAGAAACAAAGTGGGAGTTATCACACTTTAAACTTTATTATAATGCTAAAATAAATAAAACAGTCTGGTATTGGTACAAGAGCAGGCATATAGACCAATGAAACAGGATAGAGATTCCAGAAGCAAAACCTCAATTTCTCAACCAGCTCATCTTTGACAAATCCTTCACTAACAACCACTGGGGAGAGGAGAACCTACTCAGTAAATGGTGCTGGGAAAACTGGTTGACCACATATAGAAGATTAAACCAAGACCCCTACCAGTCACCATACAAAAAAAAAAAATCGACTCCAAATGGATCAAAGGCCTAAATGTAAAATGTCAAACTGTAAGAATCTTAGAAAATGTAGGAGATACCCTTATGGAAACTGTAACTAGCAACCAATTTCTGATCAAAACCCCAAAAGCCCATCCCATAAGAGATAAGTTAGACAAATGAGACTTCATCAAACTGAAATGCTTCTGCAAAGCAAAGAAACCATCAAGAGATCAGGGAGCAAGCACACAGAATGGGAAAAAATATTTGTCAACCATACATCTTACAAAGGCCTAACATGCAGAATCTACAAGGAACTCAAATGTTCCAAAAAAAAAACTGTTGGGAGCCAACCATGGAGTCCTGCCTGCTGACAAAGTGCAGGGGGCTGAAGAACCCGGGTCGCAAAGTGAACCTGGGCAGCTGAGACCCTTGCTTCTTCTACTTTTGTTATTAGTGCAGCCGAAAAGTTCTGTACAGTCTGAGGATGGAAAGCAAAATTCCACTAACGCCTCCACTACCCCTTGCAAAAAGGCAAGAGGGAATTTATGAAAAAATTACTTTCCTTTCATTTGAATTCCTCCCTAGGTTTCCATGTCCCCGGCCTCCTGGTATTAGATCATGCAATCACTTGATTAAACATTGTAGTTGGGAAAATTGTAAAAAATGAGATGGTGCTTGATATAATGTTTGTCAGGGAACTCACTGGCCTTGCCAGGGAATTATAGTAAGAGATTTTAAATATCATGTGTGGGTAGATAATCACCTGTAAGATTTTATTTTTTCTGATTAGCGACTAATTGGAGAAATTTGAGAAGCTACAGTTTGTATTTTTAGAAAGAGTGCCAATGCAAAAATTACATTTACCTAATTTCTTAATTTCTACATGTGGTTATCATGCTTAAAAAATTAACAATCACATAAATACTAGACCACCCTTACCTTTACTTCCCTTTGTTAAGGAGGCTTGTAATTCTGGTGACTTGAGCCCAGGAGGCCTTTTGTTTTGCAAATGTGGAAGCTCATTCCCCCTGACAGAGAATAATTGATGCAGATTATAAACACCAGGTGTAACATTGTGGAAAACTAGTCAGGCCAATTTGGGACTAAGAAACCTTGAAAATGTTGTTTTACCCCAGCCAGTTGCAAATTGCTGTGTGAAGGTCACAGGTGTGACTTGTTAATCTATGTGATAATTATAGTGCTTAGAACTTGGTAGTGATTTGTAATGTAATAGTTATAGAAATAAGTAAGTTTTATATGGACATTAAGAAATGATAATCATTAGAAAATGTTAGGAGTTTATAAAATTTATAGTTTAGGATGATAATCTTTAAAGATCAAAACAGGATGAACAAAGATACATTGACTGCCCGATCCATTAGATTGAAACTGCCTTGAAAACAAAAAACATGTAGGGTATAAAAGGAGTTGGAAAAGACAATAAATCGGCATTTGTCCTGCTTGCAGCAGAGTCAGTGTCCAAGTTTTTTCTCCTACACCGACGCCATCCCTCTTTTAGGAAACCCTGACCTACTGGAGCTGGACTCTGGCAAAAAACTATTTTACAAAGTGAGCAAAAGATATAAATAGACACTTCTCAAAAGAAGACATACAAGCAAGCAGCCAGCAGATACATGAAAAAATTCTCAGTCTCTCTAGTCATCAAAGAAATGCAAATTAAAATCACACTGAGATACACCTAACATCAGTCAGAATGGCCACCATCAATAACTCAAAAAACAACAGATGTTGGTGAGGATACAGGAAAAAGAGAACACTTATACACAGTTGTTGGAAGTGTAAACTAGTTTAATCTTTGTGAAAAACAATTTGGCTATTCCTAAAAGATCTAAAATTTAACCTTCCATATTACCCCACAATCCCCCTTCTTGAAAAATTCCAAGAGGAATTCAAATCATTCTATGAAAAAGATACCTGCACACGCATGTTTATTGCAGCATTATTCACAATAGCAAAAACATGGAACCAACCATGCTGCCCACTGAAAAAGAACTGGATAAAAAATATGATAAATATACACAATGGAATACTATGCAACCATAAAAGACAATATTATGAAATTTGCAGACACTTGGATGGTCTTAGAGTCTATAATACTGAATGATCTATCACAGAAGCAAAGAACTGAGTAACACATGTTTTCACTCATAAACGAACCTTGAGCAATTATCATAATACTATAAGAAAGGGATTGGAGCAGGGGCACACCTCACCAACAAGGGTATCTGCATGATAACCATTTGTACACCTGACCCTGAAATGTACCCCACATTTTTCAAATTAAAAAAAATTCTTTTTAAAGAAAAATTTCTGTGGTACTGCGCCTGATGCTCTAGATTAAGTGGCAAGTCAGGGGAAGGCTAATATTATGAGTTGGATCCTACTAGCTGCTTATAGTAGGATCTTGTATGAAGATGTGCAAAGACAAAAATAAGTGATTTACAAGAAGAAAGTATAGGAATATAGAAAATCCAGAAACATGTGAGTGAGAACATGACCTTGGGATGTTAAATTAACTTTTTCTAGAATCTAAATGAAATATGATTGAAAAAAATTTGAGTAATTAAAGTCTATTAAAAACTCATTCTCAAGAAAAAGTTTAGGTTAAAAGTTTGCCCACCATGCTTAAGATGGCAAATATTAAATTAGGAGAGTGACTTGGGAGTGAGAAGACATTTATATATCAGGATTAAGCAGTATATTTAAGAATACATACACACACATATACACACACACATACAGTGGTTAGCGAAACATGAAATTGATTGAAAGTAAAAATAAAATGTCTATGAAATCACAATCCTTGATTTAAAACAACATATGTGTAATTCAGAGTGACAGGACCAAGATGGAGTTGATATACCCAATAAGCAGCCATTTTAACACTGCCTAGTTCTGTCATGTTTTTCTAGCAGTTCATTTTAACTTGTCCTCTAGCTAAGAACAGAACTGGTTTCTCAAAGATTGCTATTGATAATTGTCTTATGACCCCCCTCTCCAGATTGTTTTGTACTAATTACCTTTCTATTCCAAGTATTTGCATAAGAATCCAGTTAACCTAATCAGCCCTTCATGACCTTCATGACAGACCCCATCAACATGGCAACAATCACATGACTGACCCACCCATCTGCCTGCCATTCATCACCTGACATCAGTACCTATGCTTACCAGCCCTTCATGATGACATGGAAAAGACCACCACCCAATCATCTTAACAACCTGCCCCTACCAAAGGGAGGGTTTAAAGGACTTTAACCTCAAGCAGCCATTTGCCATTGCTTTGGTAAACTCTGGTGTGGTCACATGGCTCTTTGGGATATGGCTGCTATGTTCCCTAGTTTTTGGTCCCATTCCCTAACTTGGGGAGGTGAATCTTCTCTCTCTCTCTCTCTCTCTCTCTCTCTCCAGTTTACTTTCTAAATAAACTATATTTTCCAGTCTAACTTCTGTGCAATTCTTTGGATCTTATGTTCATGCAGCACAGGATTGCAGATCCCTGTCTAATCTGACTAACATTTTCAAGGCTCCTCTGGGATTGTGGCATAACACAAAGAAATAGATTTTTTTTTTAATTGTGATATTGAGGGGTACATTTAAGGGTTAGGTACACAAATATGTCTCATTCAGGCACCCTTGTTTGTAAGAAGTGTCCCCCCAGCCCCAGACAGGTATTTACTGCCATTAATTGCTTCCCCTATCCCTCCCACCCTCCCATCGTTTCCCACCACTGTCAGTCATTTTCTTGTGGTAATACGTTGGGTGATCAAGGTCTACTACATGAGCGAGAACATGTTATACTCAGTTTTTTGTTTCTGTGAGAGGTCACTCAGTATTATAGACTAGTTCCATCCAGGTTGCTGCGAAATTCATGATTTCGTTCTGCTTAGTCTATTTTTAATCTAAACTTTTAATCATAAACTGATTCAAATTTCATGTTAAGGTATAATTTGACATCAATGCAGGAACATATTTTTTTCTTATTTTGTTAAAATATACTCACTTTTCATGTCTTCTGCTTAGGAAATTACCTGCTCATTAGTGAACAACTAGGAAGTATTTTAATAACAGTTTAATTAGGATGGTGTAAACCAAATAAATTCTTCGGAAAATGCTGGCAAGGTGAAGCATGCATAATAAGTAACAATCACAATGTCTGTAATCCCTTTTTGTTTAACCTTTATAGAAGCCTGCGTAGTCTTGCTACCTGATGAGTGAAATATTTGGTGACAGCTTGAGTATTATCATCCTTTATCTAGTTGTTACTCTACTTAATATGCTTCATTATTGTGCTTAGAATTACTTTTTATTTTTCTTAAGATAAATGTTTGTTGAATTTCAAATGAAGGTGACTTTGATGCTGAAAGCTGGCAGTTAAAGATAACAATGAAATAACTTTTTATGAATGTGGATACATAGAATCACGTCTGGCAGAGGTTATTGTCATACATAGTAAGTGGCCAGCACACTTTAGTGCAGGCTATTATATCATGGTGATATGTGTTATATCATCTACAAGTAAAAGAGGATAAGTTCTTTTTCAATAATGAGGTTTGCAAGAAACAGAATAAATTCTATTTGACTTTACCTTTTTTAAGTACTAAAAAAATTTAATATTGACAGTGAATTTAATAATCTGAATACAGAAGCACTAAACAAAACAAAGTATATTCATTTTTAAATAGAATTTCCAATTAGTAAAGCTGTGCTTTAGCTTTTTGTTTTATTAAATATCTTAAATCAAAAATAAAATAAAATGCCTGCAACATAACTTCAGTGTAATATTTTCAGTTCATATTGATAATAAAGCATGTGCATTTATATCTACCATGTCCTCGATATTACCCTAAAAATCTTCACCAGAATTTAGATATATAAAGCTCTCAGCAAGTTCTTAATGAATGGACAAAACTCAGCTTTTGTCTTGGTAAGAATATTAGGTAGTGTGTAAAAAGAAAATGTGGATTATTTTGAGCAAAATTTTTTTAAAAAAACATTTGGTTTGGAGTTCAGGTTTAATTTTTATTAAGTGTATTTTTTAAATTAAGTAACACATTCACCTAATTCACACTTAGAACAAAATTAAAAGGTATAAACTGAAGAATTTCGTATAGATTGTAGCCTCATCTACTCCTTTACCCCTGCTTTCATAAGCATTGTTTATTATCCGTCCTTCCAGGTTTCTGTTACACAAATGTTTATATAAAAATATGTAAACATATATTGCTCATTTATTACACAGAATAGCATATTTTTGTATTTTTAAAAAGCTGAGACATCAAGCAACATGTACATATGTTTTATGTTTTTATGTATGTACCCAAGAAAGAAAATATGTTGACAATTAAAGGATGACGTGACAATGAGTAGATTGCAATTTCAGAAATATTAAAATATGAAAATTATCGCATGTTAGAGTGGAAGCAATATGGTATACACCCTCTACTATATACTAATCTTGTCACTTAACAATATCACCAGAATATCTTTCTATTGCAGACCTGCTTTATTCCTTTTTTTTTACAAGTGCACAGTATTTCATAGTATGATTATACCCTAACCTATTTAGTTCCTGTAAACAGACATTTGCTCTTTTTCAGTGTTAGAAACTTTGTACATTGCTCATTTAGTATGTGTGTGTACATGATTAAAATCCAAGTGGGAGTGCTGGCTTAATGGAAATCATATCTGTAATTTTTATTGCTATTACCAGATTCCCCTCATAGGATTTTGCTACTTTATTTTGTGACCAATTGCTTGAAGAGTATATCGTCAAACTTTGAAATTTTGCCAACCCATAAGTTGAGAAACGATATTGTAGTGGTTATAATTTTAACACTTTGAACAAGAGTAAAGCCAACAATATTTTCCAAGGTTTAAGAACTTTTGTTTTTCTTTTTCAGAAAACTGTTCATGTTCTTTGTCCATTTTCCTACTGGACTGTTCATTTTTTTATTCTTTATTTTTAGAAGCTCTTTATACTTAGGTAGATCTGCCTTTTGTCTCTGGTATGAGTTGTAAATATTTTTCTCAGTTTGCCACTTGATTCTTCATCTACTTTTTTTTTTTTTTTTAAACAGTGTCTTAGTCTGTTCAGGCTACTATGAAAATACCACAAACTAGATTGCCTTGGGTAGGATGGACATCTTAACAACGTTGATTCTTCCAATCCATGAGCATGGAATAATTTCTGTTTGTGTCATTTTGATTTCTTGCGATGTTTTATACTTTTCGTTTTAAAGGTCTTTCACTTATTTAGTTAGGAAAATGTCGAAGGGTATCATTTTTGTGTGTGACTAGTGTGAATAAGATTGTGCTTTTTATTTGGTTCTCTGCCTGTTTGTTTTTGGTATATAGGAATGAGACTGTCTTTTGCAAATTGATTTTGTACCCTGAGACTTTGCCAAAGTCTTTTTATCAGTGCGAGAAGTTTTTTTCACAAATTATCTTGGATTTTCGAGATATAGATTCATATCATCAGCAAAGAGGGATAACTTGACTTCCTCTTTTCCTATATGGATACCCCTGATTTCTTTCTTTTGTCTGATTGCCCTAGCTGGTACTTCCAACACTATGTTGAACAGGAAAAGTGAAAGTGGGTAGCCTTGTCTTGTTCTGGTTTTCATGGAAAATACTTCCAATTATTGTCCATTTAGCAATATGCTAGCTGTGAGTGTATCATCGATGACTCCTACTATTTTGAGAGATATGTTCCCTCTATGCCTAGGTGTTCAAGGGAATTCCTATGGAAGCATAAATGACCACTAATAGCCAAAACAATCCTCAGCAAAAGAAACAAACCAGGAGGTAAAACACTTCCAGACTTCAAACTTTATTGTAAGGC
>CAUYQG010239425.1:0-15116 GCA_963574415.1 Tarsius wallacei | reverse complement strand
TCATAGGTTTAAGTTTAGTATAGATATATAGAATATAAGATTTTAGAGTAGTCATTTTGTTAAGAGATTGTAATCAGTTGTTCTGAGAAGTGGCCCACTATCTACTTTGGGCTGGGCTGCATTCTTAAGAGCCCGACCCGTACTCTGGACTGGCTGCATTCTTCTAAAAGCTAGTTT
Organism: Tarsius wallacei; assembly: GCA_963574415.1. Classification (NCBI taxonomy): domain Eukaryota; kingdom Metazoa; phylum Chordata; class Mammalia; order Primates; family Tarsiidae; genus Tarsius; species Tarsius wallacei. Next base: position 14,939 of record CAUYQG010239425.1, on the reverse strand, counting down.
TAGCTATAATTAGTGTAAGGTTTTTGGCTCAATAAAATCAAGTTAAATTTATACAATATACTTAAGAAGAATTGTAGGATAGGTAGTTTTAATATTAAGAATTGTTTAAGTTTAGTTATCTTAGGTTAGTGACTATTTAGGATATTGCTTTTATGGAATAGAATGTTGTGTTAATTTTGAAGACAGCCCAGCGTGATCCTTGGACTGGGCCACATTCTTTAAGAACCGGTTTTAGTTGTATTTGTTAAGCGTTGTTATAATAACCATGTAGTAAAAGCTTTAACTAGTAGTTGGGGTTTGTGTTAATTAGCATAGAATATAAGGTTATTAGAGTAAGTTAGGTATTGTGTGTGTAAGGGGCTTAAGGCTATTGATCATTAGAGGCATTGTGATACTAGGAAAGATTGTTATGTTATTTTTGGGAACACTGATCAAGCATGGGGAACAATAAGGCAATTTTGGGTTTGTTCTTCCTCATGCCTGAGGAAACACCTGGTGGGTAAGGGGGACGCCCCTCATCTACCGGGCTGTGTGTTCACGTGAAAGTCTTGTGATTAGACTGTGAAAATTTAGGATAAAAAGCTTGCGGTGTCACCCATTAAATGGCTTCTGCTCAATCCGTTGAACAGTGGTCCATTCTTTTTCTTTCTCTTTCCTTTTCTTTCTTTTTCTCTGTATCTATCTCTTCTGCAAAATCAGCTCCTGCACTAGACGGGAGTCCAGTGTATCAGCTCCTGCACTAGATGGGAGTCCAGGGTATTGGCTCCTGCATTAGACAGGAGTCCAGTCTCTTTATTCCCCAGGAACAATTGCCGATGCCACCACACCACCCAGGGACCCCAAATCTCTCCGCGGGGGCTGGTCCCCCACAGCAGAGGACTATTGTGAAGGACCCAGTGGGGCCTGCAGACCTTCCAGATACTACCCTAGCAAGTACAACCTTCAGGCTGGCCCTGGGCCACCACTGGCAAGCTCTCTGTACAGAGAGTTAAGACTCCACTTGGTTTACAATTTACACCTTGCTCTGGGAATACCACCCATAGGAGTGGGACCACCAAAAAAAAAGATAAATCAGTTCCATGCTGAGACGGTGCCTGGTATCCATCTGACTTGTGACATCCCCTCTCACAATATCCCAGGACCACAGCAACTCAAGATGACGGGGAGGAGAGCCCTAGATACCTAGCGAAGTGAAGGGGCAGGGAGAAACACCCTTCCCCTGCCCTTGGGGAGACTGAGCTGGACCAGGTGAATGCTTCTGGATTAGGGTGGTGTCAGTGACATGCATGTTTGCAAGGCATGCAAAAATGGTCTGAAAAGGCACAGTCCACCCCAGGGAGCATGGTTACCCCTGAGGAGAGCTCTGAACTCGAAGATGATGGTCTAAGGGAGTTTCAGTTCATCAATATTTAATTCTTTTAGGACAAGAATATAGTAATATTTTACGCAAGTAATTTAAGCAAATTCTTTTAGAAAGAGACTGGGAGGAATATAAAAAAGCGAACTATGGATTTTGTTAGGAAGAGAGAGATGTAAATAATACATGCTTTGCTTCTGTACATCTCTGTATATTTCCATTCCTATAACAGCACAAGTAATTTTGTTATGATGGGGACGTTTTCTACCTCTGCTGTCCAAATAAACAGTCACCACTAGCAACATGTGACTATTGAGCACTTGTTTTACATTTTATTCCACTTTGATTAAATTTTAGATTTAAATAACTACATGTGGCTAGTTGCTACTGTATTAGTGCTGTTCTATAATGAGCACATATGGGGATGCCCCCAAAAAGTAGACACATTTTAAGAGCTGTTTTCTATGTATGACTTTTCGAATTGAATGATGGTAGCAATGTGTAGTATGATGTTCGCTCAAAAGATGATGTTCATATGAATGCAAGCATCACCAGGAGACAGGTGGGACAGTCAAAATGGCAGGACGGTTATAGTTTGAAGAACGCAAGACCATTTTGAAGTGGTGTTTGAAATTCGAGAACACTGTGGAAGGACAACGACAATGGAGGCGTGAGTGTGCAGTAGACCTTCCAACATGCCTAACAACTGCACACATTTGTGGTAAGTCTGAGATGCCTGGTCCTGTGTGTGATGTGCACAAGGGAAGACCAGGGAGGCCTCACACAGCAGCAAGTCCTGGTTCACATAATCAGAAGTGTCTGGACACTCACTCTGAGCACCTCTTGTAACTGCAGAAGTCACACTTGACATATTCATCTTTTGTTATCAGTCTAAAGTATTACAATTTTAATACAGTTTTTTCCTTTCTTAAAATGTGTAAGCCGGGCTCAGTGGCTCAGCCTGTATAATCCTGCGCTTTGGGAGGCTGAGGTGAGTGGATTGCCTGAGCCAGCGGGTTCGAGACCCGCCTAGGCAACTTGGCGGGACCTCATCTCTACAATAAATCAAAAAAATTAGCCGGGCATGGTAGCACGTGCCTGTAGTTCCAGCTACTTGGAAGGCTGAGGTGGAAGGATTGCCGGAGCCCAGCAGGTTGAGGCCGCGGTGGCCGGGAGCGGCCATTGCACTCCAGTCTGTGCAACAGAGTGAGACTCCAACTCAAAAAAAAAAAATGTGTATACATTTTTTGACAAGCTCTATATTTGTATATTTGTTATCTGATTTGCAAGAGTTCTTTTTTCATTAAAAAATGAGGCATGACAAATACAGTAAGTACACAAATCTTAAGTGTACATCTTGATGGATTTTTACATATGCATACACCACGTAAACACCATCTGGCTCAAAATCTAGAACCTTTCTGTCCCCCTAGAAAACTCTTTTGAGCCTCGTCCAAATCTTAGGTAGTACCTCCTAACATTATTCTGACTTCTTTCACCAAAAATTAGTCTTGCTTAGGCCAGGTGCAGTGACTCACACCTGTCATCGCAGCACTTTGGGAGGCAAGGCAGGAGGCTTGCTTGAGCCAAGAGTTTGAGACCAGCCTGGGCAATATTGAGAGACCTCACCTCTACAAAAAAAACAAAAAATTATCTGGGAATGGTGGCATACGTCTGTAGTTCCACCTACTTGGGAGGCTGAGGTGGAAGTATCGCTTAAACCCAGGAAGTCGAGGCTACAGTGAGTCATGATTGTGCCACTGCACTCTAGCCTGGGCAACATAGTGAGACCCTGAATTAAAAAACAAACAAAAAAAAGTCTTGCCTGTATTAGAACTTCCTAGAAATGAAATCATGCACTGCATATTCTTTTATGTCTGGCTTCTTTCACTCAACTTTTTGACACCTATGTTGTGTGTATTTGTTGTAGGTATTTGTTCTTCTTTGTTGTGTACTGTTCCATTGTGTGAACATGCCACAGGTTATTCCTCTGTCTGCTGTCGGTGGATATTTGTGCTGTTTCCAACTTGGGGCTGTGATGAATAAAACCGCTATGAGCATCCTTGCACTCACATCCACCAGAAGACTCCTGTTTTCATGGACATACACACTCACTTCTGTGGGTTCATACCCAGGAGTGCCATTGCTCGGGCATAAGTACCTTTAGCTTTGATACACACTGAATGTATGTCTTTTTGTTTGTGTGTTTTGTTTTTTTGAGTTGGAGTCTCACTCTGTCGCCCACACTGGAGGGCAGTGACATGCTCCTGGCCACCGCAGCCTCGACCTGCTGGGCTCAGGTGATCCTTCTGCCTCAGCCTTCTGAGTAGCTGGAACTACAAGTGTGCCCAGTTAATTTTTTGATTTATTGTAGAGAAGAGGTCTCACCAAGTTGCCCAGTCTGGCCTCCTCCCAAAGTGCTGAGACTATAGGCTTTTGGGCCACTGCAGCCGGCCCTGAATGTGTTTTTAAAGTGGTTTCACTCATCTACATCCCCAGCAGCAATAGAAGAAAGTTATAGTTGAAGCATGTGTTACTTTTATTATCAGGAAAAAAATGCTTTTTTGAAAAATAAGAGGGACAGCAAGAGAAATCCCTTTTCTAGACAAACTGTAATTATCAGCAAGTTTAGCAACATATAAGATATATTATCCCTTCCTAATCTGATTTATAGAGGTCTCGGGAGGAAGCCTGGCTTGATGGTTAAGGGCTCTGGCATGAGAGTCAGACAACCAAAGAATGAACCTCAGCCCTGCAAACCATCAGCTGTGTGGCCTTCCATAGATGACTAATCCTCTCTGTTTTTTGGTTTCTTTGCTTGTAAATTAGAGTAATAATATCATCTCACAGGATTATTGTAAGGATGAATAAGATAACACATAAAATCCATAGCATGTGCCTGGAATATGGTAAGAGTTCAAGAAATGGTAGCGATATTGGCATTCATAATACTTACACTAATATTAGGCAGTGACATTAGCATTTTTAGTCAGTCCAGATGTGTGATATGACATTTTATTAAGAAGCATGTGATGACTAATTCCCCGTTTCAACACTGATCAATTCTTACAAGGTTCTGCTCTAATTTCTATGATCAGGGTAGTTTTTCTCTCAAGTGGTTGGATGCTTTGAATGGCTTTTAGACTCAATTTAAGAACCAGTTTGCAAGCGTGTTGCTAAGAGAGAATGCATCTAATTTGCCAAAATCAAATTAGCTCCTAATACACAAGGGATATTTTTTAGCAGTAAACAGTTGATAAAAATATAAACACTTTTATTCTCCATGTTCCATGTGGACTTAAACCGAATTATTAAACTTACATTCCCATGTCCAAACAAAGCACACACAATTAGCACCATTTTAAAAATCATATCATCTTCAAATCATTTGAATTACTTATTCAACCACAGGATGATACAGTCTTTCCATCTAATTTTGCCCAACAAGTTGGTTTAATTTTCTATTTCTCATGGGGTCTTTGGATGGCTTTTTAAAAATCCGTGTCAAGTCTCATCAGGAACACTGGTCATATTTTGAACAAAATGCTAATTTCACAAGACATCTTACAATTTAATCTTTTCTATACACCAGTCACAGCAGATCTTTTATTTCTAATGTCAAGTTATTGTCTATTGAGTCCTAAGGCAAAATCTTGCCATTGAACATACAGGTGTGAATGTGTGTGCTTCAGATGCAATCAATTAATTGACATGTTACAAAGAAAATGGCTCTATTTGCTATGTCCATGATCGGCCAGTGGCATGCCTCTTGTTGATATCTTTTTGTTGGAAATGTACAAGGGAAATACCTGTTAGGCCAGACTTGGCAATGCATGGCCTCGACAAGGGGCCTTTCTGATGTCCTGGGACCTGGGCTTGCTTTCTGCAGAGAATGCACCTCATCCCTGATGGGACAAGTCCCCCAGTTTCCCTTGCTCTGGGCTCACACAGGCACCGTCCTTTATCTGCAGACGATGCCTCTTGTGTAGACAGCAGGTCCCTTTTCTTGCAGCATGGCTCTGATGCCAACAAACTTGGGGCGAGGCAGATGCCACTCCCTTCTTTTTACCTACCACAATGTAACTGCCCTGTCCTGGAGGGTAACTGAGATCAGCACCACCACCAGGAAGTGACAGTTCACACATGAACAGATTTGACTCATCTTTGGAGATGCTAGGTCTAATTGTGGCTGGTTTTTGTTTGTTTGTTTTTTCTTTTGGTTAGCTTGTTTTTGAGTAAGGGTCTCACTTCATTGCCCAGGTTGGAGTGCAGTGGCACAATCACAACTCACTGCAGTCTTAACCTCTTGGGTTCAGGTGATCCTCCTTCCTCAGTCTCCCATATAGCTGGGACTACAGACATATGCCACTATGCCCAGCTAATTTTTTGTAGAGACGGGGTCTCACTATGCTGCCCAGGCTGGTCTTGAACTCCTAGGCTCAAGGGATCCTCCTATCTTGGCCTCCCAAAGTGCTGGGATAACTGATGGTGAGCATGGAGGGTTGCATTCCAGTCACAAGATTCTGAAGCAAAGGACTCCTTCCACCTCCCCCACCCCCACCCCCCAGCTTCTTCCTCAAAGAAGCCCTGCCTTTCTTTGTTCTTTTATATTAATGGACTTTCTCTGCTGATGCTCAAGATGGTTCTCATTCCAGCTGATCTTCAGGAACTATTTGGGGGTGGGGGTAGAGAGGCACTTCTTTCAAATCACCTTTCTTTAGACAGGTTTCCAATCGGATTCAAGGCCACATCGTGGGCATCTGGTTTCTGTAGCTTGGAGGATTACTGCTTGTGATAAATTGCTCTGACTGCTGAAGCTCCTGCTGTCATATTGCATTCTCTGACCAATTTCCAGGTCTCCCAATACACATTTAGATACATACACACACACACACACACTCACTCCTCAAGTCACTGGACTCCATTCTCATGCAGTATCCAAATAAGATTTATGGCAAAACATGTTAGACAGAACTAAGCTAGCACAGCACCTAAAATATAGAGCAAAGCCTCCAAAAAGCTCTGGTGCCCTGTCATGAGGCACAAGGCTGGGGTCACCCCTCCACACCTCTGAGAGCTCTCACAGAAACTTGCCAGTGGTACGCAGACCTGAAGAGGGAAGCCAGGGAGAGGCACATCTTATTTTTTATTATTTATTTAGAATCAGGGTCTCCCTCTGTTGCCCAGTCTGGAGTGCAGTGGCACAATCACGGCTCACTTTAGCCTCCAGATCCTGGGTTCAAGGGATCCTCCTGTCTCAACCCACAGAGTAGCTGGGACTACAGGCACGTTCCACCATACCTGGCTAATTATTGTTTTTACTTTTTGAAGAGACGAGGTATCGCTATGTTAGGCTGAACTTGAACTCCTGGGCTCAAAGGACCCTCCCGCCTCTGCCTCCCAAAGTGCTGGGATTACAGGCATAGGTCACCGTGCCCAGCAGAGAAGCACATTTCAAACTGCTCAGCAATCATTTGTTGGCGGGTGGGATGGAGGAGGGAGCAGTGAGCACCCTATCTCTGGATAAGTACCAGTCAAGGTTGCACAACAACCGGATAGGGACACTGTAAAAAGGAATTAAGCCTCAAATGGGCAATAGAATTAGAACAACTATAAAGAGAACAAGAGGAATGACAGGGAAGAAATTAGAGTAAAATTGAAAAGGAGATGGGAAGGAGGGCCTGAGACTGGGGACTATCCGCCCGTGCCAAGCATTTGGACAGAAGCTGGAGTGTTCTGAGAGGGCGGGCCTCTCAGGGACATCAGCAGAGTGTCCCCAGCACCCTGGCCCTTGGCCTCCAGCACCTGCTCACTCCTGACCTATGGGCAGAGACTTTGGACTTGGCCTTGACTGGGGAGAACAAGGTCTGGCTGAGCAGGGTCTGTTCATCCGTTGGGAGGCTTGGCCCCAGACAGAGAGGGACAGAACTCTCAGCTTCTCTGCACCCGCCCTGGTGGCACCCAGGATTGTAGAGGGTCTCCAGGATTGTAGAGGGTCCACCCAGGATTGTAGAGGGTCTCCAGGATTGTAGAAGGGTCCACAATTCTTAGGACAGGGAAGAACAGGAGGGAGTACTTGCCATCAGAAACCTGTGACCCATGGTTTGGCTTGGACCAGAACCGCCAACACTCACTGGCTCAGCCAGGCCTGCTCCCAAGCATTGTCATGTGGGTGGATTCCTGAACCAGTGTTCACCCCCTGCTCAGAGGCAGGATTTGCAGGTCAAACGAAGCGGCCCTTTCCCTAAAACATGCCATTCCTGAGTCTTGTCCCTGGCGGTGGGGGGGCTTCGAGGCAGGACTTGGGCTGTGACCAGGGAATGGGTTGTGACCCCCAGAAGGGAATTTTTCTCTGTATCAGCTTTGCTGGAATGGGAAGGGAGCCTGGGCTCAGGCCCTGGTAAGTGTCATGGTCACCACCTGTGCAGGATACAGGCCTGGGGCTAGACGAGGATGCTGGGTGGCTGAACTGGACCTGACCCCCAGCCTGGACTGGTCCTACGAGGAAGACTGGTATACACAGGGAGGGTGAGGGAGGAGAAGAGCCTGGAAGCAGGAAGGGGAGGAGGAGCAGGGGGAGTCAGTGAAATCTCTATCTGCTCCTTACACTTCCCTTCCCTTCTCTTCACCACCCTTCCTGGCCCCTTCCCACCCTGTAGGGGGATTCATAAAACACAGGCAGCCCAGCCCTACTTAGGCTGGTCAGGAGTTTGGTGGTTGCTCTGGCCTCAGTCTCTCCTGCTCCCTACTCAGGAAGCCCCATTTCTGATCGAATCAGTGCGCCTCCGGCCCTGTTCCATGAACGCACAGCCTCGGCACACCCCGACAGCTGTCACTGAGCACTAACCCCGCCCCCCCCACCACAGGCACACTTGGCTCCCAGGCTGAAGGCACCAGCTTGTCCCGTGCAACCAAGCTCACCAGGTCCCCCTCTGCCCTCCACCCTTTCCCTACTCTGTATTTGTGTCATTTGTGACTTGCCTTGTGCAATCCACAGCAGGCTTGTGCTAGACCCCCCCACCCACTCCCACTGGCTTCTCAGATAACTCAGAGGCTGATGCAGAGACACAGAAACTAGGTGGTCCTGGCGCTGGGAACAGCCAGGCCCATCCCACAGACAGCCTCCACCCAAGGCACTGCCCGTGCTCCAGAGCCCTCAGTGCTCACGGTTTGCGGACATCCACCCCTCCCCTCTTGTGACCTCACCCCCTTCCCTCCAAGCTGCCAAAGCCCCACCCCAGAGCTGGAAGCACCAAGAGCAGGGCTTGGTGCCGACACCTAGCACAAACCCATAGTCACACAAAGGACCCTCGATGCGAGGCTCCTGGGGGCACCTTCCTTATGAGGTTTCCTCCTCCATCCCCAAGCCACCTCCTCTGTCCCCTGACAAAAAGTCACCGAGCCCGGTTCAAATTGATTGTTTTATTGACTTTACATAGAGACGCGGTTAGAAAAGGGCACGGGCTCCGGGGGCTACGCCGCCCCGGGCCGGCTTGTGCTGCGCTTCGCCGAGAGGGCTGGTCCCGAGGGCTGAAACTCCCCCCACCCGACCCCGACGCTTTCCTCCAGAAACGAAAAAAAGACCGCGGCCCGAGTGGCCACACCCCCTCCCCTCCCCTCCGCCCCCCTGCCCGCCCACCCCCCTACACTACACGGTCACACTTTACAGAACACAGACTTTTCCCCTACAGGGCACGTTCGTCTAGGACTACACGCCGGCAAACACTATTCTCATGGGAGGAGGGGCGGGGAGACGCGAGGACGCGGGGGGTGGGGAGGAGACTTTTCTCCACGCGATCCCACTGCACAGTCCCGCGCAGGCTTTGTGCGAACCAGGGCGCACACCCTCACGAGTGACGCTGCCCGAGGCCACGGTTCCCGCTAGGGTCTGGGCCGTGGGGCCGCCTAAGTGGCGCTGTCGAGTGCTCAGGTCGCCGGACACCCCAACACGCAGACAGCGAAGTTGGCCCGAGTCCAAGACGGCGCCCTCCCCGGAAAAGGGACGCCCGGTCCTGCGACGCTTTAAGTTAGGAGAGAGACAAGGGCAGACGGATTCCCTCCCCCCACCATAGACCCCCATCTTCCCAGAGGCTGGGAAGGGGGTGTTAGCACCAGACCCAGAATGTCACTGTCTTTGAAAACAACGAAAATATGAAAATCTGGGCGCGGAGCTGAAAGGCGCCCTAGGCACCCGGCTCGACTCCAGCCGGACAGAAGTGGGGTGGGGGAGGGGACAGAAGGATTTGGGTCCTTGTCGGGAGGGGGGCATGGACTAAAAAACGAGGGGCTGCCACAAATCCCGGCTTTGGGGACGCGCCCTGAAAGGGAGGAGTGGAGGGTCGAGCCGGGCTCCGCGGGGCCCTACCCAAGGGACATTTCCCGGTGCCCCCGGCTGGCCCCGGCCCCACAGCGTCGACACCAAAGGTCTCCAATGTCTTCTCCCGTTTCCTCTGGCTCCAGAGCCCGTGGTGGGGCGGGCTACCAGGCGGATTTCGCAGATAATCGCGGTGGGAATGGAGGGGCCTAGATCTCGCCTTATATGGGATGGGGGAGGAACCCTGTGCTTGGGGGTGAGGGATTCAGCCCGCCCGAGAAGGATGGCCGTCCCGTCGAAGGACTGAAATCGGCCCACCCCACACTGGGAAGTGGTAAGGGGGCGGGGTGAGTGAGGTGGGGGGCGGGGGCATAGTCTCGCCAGCCCAAGGCTTCTGCTCCCAGGCACCCAAGGTGGGGGTTGGGAATGGGCGGGCCGGGCGGCCTGGAGGTTCAGCCCGCCGTCTGCCTGTAGTTGCCATTAATCTCCTGGGCGATGTTGACCGCCTCTGCGCCCAGGGGCAGCCGGTCGCTGTACTCGGAGCCCGCCTCGAACTCCTCCTGGTTAGCCTTGGACTGGGACTCCACCAGCGAGCAGGCCGCCAGGCTCTCCTCCCTCTGCAGGTCCCCGCTTGGGTCCCCCTGCTCCGCGTCTTCGTCAAGGCCCTCCCCCGGGGCCTCCTCTGGCTCCTCGCCGCCGGCCTCGCCGCCCGCCGGGTAGCTTTTCTCGGATTCGAGGTAGGAGGCGCGCGGGTCGAAGTCGGCGGCGATGCGCTTCTCCATGGGGTCGGGGGCCTGAGGCCGCAGGATCAGACGGTAGGGCTTGCCCGGGTGTTTGGCCAGCAGATGGCAGCAGGCGGCGCCCAGCAGGGGCACCGTGGCCAGCACCAGGAGGAACACGCTCACCGCCACGATCACCAGCAGCGAGGGCAGCTCCTTCTTGGTGGAAAACACCACTTGCACGTGGCAGGCCTCGCCCGCCAGCGCCAGGCACACGGAGTAGTTGGTGCCGGGCCGCAGGCCGCGGAACCAATAGGCATTGACGCCCTCCTCCACGCGCGACCACTGCACCGCCGTCCCGCCCTCCGCCGGACACAGGTAGAGCAGGCGCAGGGGCCGCCGTCCGGGCCGCCCCGCTCCCCCGGCCCCGCCGGGCCCGGGGCCCCAGCGCGCCGCCAGCGGCGTCAGCTGCACCCGCGCCTCGCGCTCCGCCACGTCCAGCGCGATGACGCCCAGCTCGAAGACATGCGGCTTGAGCTCTGCGCTCTGGTTGAACGCGTGGTTAGACACGTACCGGGAGGGGTCCCCGTGGCCACAGTGCTGCTTTCCCGCCGTGTCCGCAGAGATCTGGTCTTCGGCCTCCTCTACCTCGTCTGCGTCGCCCTCTGGCTCCGCCTCCGCCTCCCCGAGGACGCTGACCCTGGGCAGGCCTCGACCTTTGAGTTTGCCCTCGGGTTTGGAGGTTAGGACGCTGTTGCCCCGGCCCTTGGCTGTGGACTTGCGCTCAGAGGTCGGGGTCCGCCCGTCGGGTTCTCCCCCCGCGCCAGGCGCATGTTTTGGGGGCCCGGCTGCCGCCACCGTCACGCGCACCGACGTCGAGTTGGCCCCCAGCTCATTGTACGCGCGGCACGTGTAGACGCCCGCCTCCTTGGCACTCAGCAGGGGCACCCACAGGGAACCGTTTGCGAGGGCCAGGAAGCGCGGGGTGGCTGGGGGCGCGGGCCAGGCGGGTGCCGGAGTCGGCGTTGGGACTTCCGTCTGCGTCTGCAGGTCCCCATCTCCCTCCTCCTCCCCCTCCTCCGCCCTGTCGTCCTCCCCGCTCGGAACCGGCGGCTCTAAGACTACGGTGCCGCCCGGGATCTGAAGCTGCCATTGCAGGCGGGGCGTGGGGTGCCCGTCGGCGACGCAGTGTAACATGAACGCCAAGCCCGCGCGCAAGGGGGCGCCGGGCGCCTCGGGCGGCGGCTCCGCGCTCAGACGCACGCTGGGCGGCTCGCAGGCCAGGGCGGGCAAGCGGTGCACCGGCACCCCCTGCAGCGCGGGAGGCGAGGCGCACGCGATGGAGTCCGGCTCCGGTAACGAGACGCGGGTGCTCGCGGCCCAGGCCTGCAGCCATACAAGGCCGCAGCTGCAGTGGAAGGGATTGTGATAGAGCTGCAGGTGCGACAGCGCGCTCAGCGCGTCGAAGGTGCCGGGCGCCAGCGTGCGCAGCCGGTTGTTGTTGATGCGCAGGGAGCGCAGGTCCGGCAGCGCGCCGAGTGCGTCCCGGGGCAGCGCGCCCAGGCGGTTGTGGTTCATTTTGAGCAGCTGCAGCGCGCTCAGGTTTCGCAGATCGCTCCACGGGAAGCTGGAGATGAGGTTGTGGCTCAGGTCGAGGTTCTTGAGCTGGCTCAGCACGGCCAGCGCGCCCGGCTCCACCGTGCGGACCTCATTGTGCGCCAGCCACAGCGACGTGACTTGTGTGACGTCGGCGAAGGCCCCGCGCCGAAGCACAGTGATCTTGTTAGCGGAGAGACTAAGCGTGGTCACGTTGGCCGGCAGTCCTTCGGGCACCTCGCGCAACTCCTTGTAGGCGCAGTCCGCGAACTGGTGAGCGTACTTATCCACGCAGGCGCACGGCTCGGGGCAGGCTCCGGCCACTTCTAGCAGCGCCCAGGCCAACCACAGGGCACGAAGGGGCGCCATCGCGGCTCCTGCAGATGGAAGCCGGGAGAGGGGGAAGAAGGTGACTGACTCACCGAGCCCCAGCCAAGCTCGACCTCATCAAACCCGTTCTGGCACGGGTCCTAGGGCTCCGGTGACCGTGCCCAGGAGCCTGTCTTGGGCGGGAGTGGAGCTCAGCAGTGTCGGGGCTCGATGGATACTCCCTCTCAGGGCCTTGACTTCCTTTTCCAGCTCCTAGTCCCTTGCCGTCCCCTGCCCTGCTGACCCTTCATCCTGGAGCTGCCTCCTCAGGCTTCTCCGCAAGTCTACAATGGGCTCTACTGACCCTTCTCAGTGCACTGACCCCTCTCCGTGTTTCTAAGCCTTCGTTCAACCTGGTGTGAAATGGATACACAGAAAGAATATTTCTGTCGGGCTGTCCTCCCTGGAACCCTTTGTCACACGCCCAGCACTCGCACACACGCCCATGCAGGCACACAACAATACAAGCAGACTCTCGGTTTCGCCAGCAAACCGCCAACTCCTGCAGGGGCACGAAGGACCTGATGCTCACAACACATCTCTCAGACACACAAACACACAGGCACTCAGTCCCACCACGTCCACTCTGGAGACTCCATTGTTGTCTCAGTTGAACCCAGCATTTGTTCAGCGTTTTCCAGCACTGCACAAAGCTTTCTCTCTGTTGTGAGAATTGACAGACACAGGACACAAGTCCTCACACGAACCGACCCCCGCACGGAAACACAGGCACACATGCACACCACCCTCCGTTGAGACCAAAGCCTGAGCAGATAAACACACTTGCAGTGGCTGGCTTGAGGTGTGGGGCCTGGGAGAGCAGACCCTTGTGCTGCAGACTCTCATGCCCTTCCCTGGCTATGGCCCCTGCCCAGGGTGGCAGCTCCCCTCTGGTTGCCTGGCCCACCTTCTGTAAGGGGGTGGGGGAGGTCTTTCCCCATGCCTGGTGCACCGGGAGACTGTCACTAAAGCTTCCCCTTTGAGTCAGAGGCCCAGGTGCCTCCTTGGGGGCAGAGGAGTCCGGGACTGCCACTGAAGCTGGAGAAGGTTCAAGATCTCCTTTTCCAGGGCTCCAGGATGCCTGAACCGCCCCACCAACCCTTAACCCCAGTCACTCAAGCACACTTACACAGACTCCCCGCCCCCACCTGGGGGGCTGACTGGTCTGACAGGACCCCTCAGGCCCCTGCCTTTGGGGACCTTTGCTCCCGTGGGCCCCTCCCACCCCTTCCTCCCAGACAGCGCCCTCAGGTCCCAGCCCTAGGCTGGACCTACCCCACCTGGGTCGAGGTTGTGGGGGTCGCCCCCGCTGCTTACCCGCTGTTGGTCGACTCCCGGTCCGCTGTCCTCGGGCCGCAGCCCCTTCCCCAGACTCGGTCTTGCGGGGCAAGGACGACAGCCCCAGGACGCTTCCCGCACGGATTGCTGCGGCGGCGGGGAAAACGGGGAGGGGTGGAGAAAGGGACAGGTAAGTTTGGGGACTCCCTGGCCCCGAAGTCCCACTTCAGTTTTCCCTTTTGCGCCTGTTCCCCCCCACCTCGCCGGCTGCAGGTTGGAGAGCGTCCTCGCGCGCCCCCGGGCTTGGCGGGGACGCGCGCAGCCTCTCCCACCTCCCGCCTCGTCCACATCGGTTAAAGCCGTAGGGACCCTCCCGGAGGCCGAGGCACGTCGGCCACAGGGGGCGCCCCCCCCACCCCGTCCTCCGCTGGGCTCTTCCCAGGCACCTCCACAACTAAGGCCTTCCCCCACATTTACACACGTGCTGACATTGTCACCCTCTCTCACCACCCCGGCCCCCCACATTCAAACGCATTCGCGCACACGGACCCTCGCACCCCCGCGCGGTCGACTTCACACGCTAGAATTACCCATCGCCATGGAATAATCGCGTCGGTGTGCCGAGCTGTCGCGGCGTCCGCACACGTTTTCACAGGCACAGCCTCGCCCGGGACACCCGCCGTCCCCTGTCGCACACACGCGCCCTCCCCCTCGCGCGCCCGTCCCGCCAGCACCCGCGAGCTCCGCCGCTCATTGAACGCGAGCCGCTTTTACGCCCCGCAACACGTGAGACGAACCATCTTTGAGGAATTTAGGGGAAGGAAAGGCGCGCGGCTGAAGTGGGGGGAGGCGTGTCTCTGCCTTTAAACTCTGTTTTGCAAATGCAGGCGGTGGCGCAGGCAGACCTCGAGCGGGACCGGCTGATCCGCGAGCGCAGCCGGGCTGGCGCGGACCCTTCCCTCCCGCACCCCGCTGCTAGCCGCCTCCTCCCCGAAGCCACGTTCAACACGATGCATAATTGATGGTGTTAGCAGAGCGCCTCGCCCTCCCTGCTGTTTTTGCCCGGATCTGGGCTGAGCCCTAGTCTCCGAGCCCTAGTCTCCCCGTCCCCCCGCTAGTCTAACCCGGAGACCAGGACGCCCCCCTTCCCAGCCCACCGACGCCCTCTCCCCCCTGTCCAGCCTCTGAAGCCGGAACTCTTCAGGTCTGGTCTTTTGTGGCCAAACCCGCGCTCGAAGTCCCCTGCCCCACTCGCCGGCCTGGGCGCACCGGGTGGAGTGGGGTGGGGTGGGGTGGAGTGGGGTGG
>CAUYQG010239419.1:0-17377 GCA_963574415.1 Tarsius wallacei | reverse complement strand
GTTCGGTACTGGCTTCTCTCCCTCAGGTGTGGTGACGGCATGGTCAGATCTGGCTCCAGAAAGGCCCCTCTGGCCGCAGCACGGAGAGGGGCTGGTGGAGATGACAAGCCAGTGGTGAGGGTCTTGCCTGACATCACCCAGCTGGTGAGTGGCAGGGCCTGGCCGGCCGGCACTCCACATCCTGTCCTGCTCTCCTCTGGGGCGCCTGTGCCGCCGTGAGCCCTGGCTTTCCAGGTTCCCCCTGAGGTACCGTTGAGAAGAGTGGCCCGCGTGGCGCTCCATGGCTGTCCTGTGACCCCGGCACCAGAGGCCAGCTTTGCAGGACCTGAGCCTGCTCCCGGGGTGCAGCCTCTCCCAGGTTTTCCTTTGTCCTTGCTCCAGGGATGGTGGTGCCTGCCTGGCGCCGTCATCGGCAGCAGGAGCCATGGCTTGGGAAGGGTCGTTTCTTATACAGCGGCTTTCCGAAAGCCAGTATTAGAACGAGGTCCAGCTTCATCTTTGCTGTCTTGCCGAATTTCACCCACGTGACAAGGAGCATTCTCACACTCTGTTGAGACTCGCGTTGTAGAGCCAGAGGCTGTCCCCTGGACAAAGGCAGCAAAGCCTGAGGACCACGCGGGAGCCCATACAGGCTGTGAGTGTCTTTGCAGGGGCCAGTTGCGGCTCTCTGACTTCGGCTGGTGTGGGTTGGTCCTTGGTGTGGACGTGGCACTGTGTTGGGGGCTTTCTTCCTTTGCTTCCCACCAGTGCCTAAACAGTGAGCATCATGGACGACATTCGTGAGCTGTAAGGAGGTGCCCGGGATGGGCTGGCGTTGGTGCCCATGGCTTCTCCTTCCTCGATCACTTCTCCTTCTACCATCCTAAAGGGAGACGGACTAGAAGAACGCTAGGAACTGGCCGTTTGGTGGCGATGACGGGGAAGCACAGGGCCAGCGGGGCCTGTGGCCTGTGTCTGTCCCACGGTTGGGTTGACTGCCACACTGTTCCAGAAAAACGGAATTGATTGCCCACACTTATTCAGTGAGGACTTGTGGATTGAAGGAGACTGCAGAGACAGGAACCAAGAGCAATGTGTGGACCTTGTTGGATCTCGACTTGAAACCAACTAGCTGTGTTTCCAAAACAACCGGGGAAATTTGCATACTGGGTTTCTGGATATTTGATAATATCAAGGAGTTATTGTTGTTATTTTTGGCAGTGTTAATATTAGGACTACCTTGTTTTTGAAAGCAGGCTTATCTTTTTGAAAGTCACACTAAAATATTTATGGGTAAAATTACGTGGCATCTGAGACTTGTAGCAAATGATATAGCAAGGGGAAAGGTTGTCAGTGAAACAAGACTGGCTGAGAGTTGACGATTGTTGAAAGTGGGTGATGGACACATGGGGGTTGATTTTACTGCTTGGTCTCCTTGGGCCGAGCAGAGGGACTCCTGCCACATGCTGGTCTGGCTCCAGGGTGTCCTCAGAGAGGGGGATTTGACAGCTCATCCCAGTATCGACCCCAGTCCCATAACTTGGGTCCTAGCTGCCTCTGTCTGCAAAGGGATGATTTGGAATCGTTTCCCATTTAACACATTTGTGACTTAGCCAAGTGTCTGTTTCAAAGACTAATAAAGCCTTAACAGCTTCTGAAACACCACGCTAGACCTGATAGTCACTGGCAATTTAGATTCCGTCGCCAGTGGGAAGGATTCAAAACTGCAGGTTTTAGAAGCTTTTAAAAGCTTTTTGTTTGTGTAACGTTCCTTGAACGCAGATTCTTTTGCAAATAATGGTCTGCAACTACTTTAGAGAAATAAACTCAGCTTGCTTAGCCTGACATGGAACTGTCGATGGTGAAAAACCACAACCACACATTCTATTAGCTGAATCGTTTAATTAAACCACATCCCTGAAATGATCTGCACTGTAGGAAGGGACAATGTGTGTACCACACTTTCTGAAGAGATATGTAAAGGATCCCCAGAACCATGTGATTGAATTTTATCCTAGACAGGCCATTTCCTCCCGGATCTGTTTCCTCATCTGTAAAATGAGGCAGTAGGGCCGGGACATCTGCAAGGTGCTTGGAGTGATGATGTTTGCAGGTCCTGTTACTTGGCGTGGTTGTAATGCTCTAGGCCGGAGTGTCCAGCCTCTTAGCTTCTCTGGGCTACATCAAGTCAAGAGGAATTATCCTGGGCTGCGCATAAGTACTGTAGTTAGTGTATATATGTAGTAAGACTTCTTTTTAAATATTTTGTATTACAAAGTTTAGAAACAATGAGCATAATGTAAGACGAGTGGGAAATTTGACCTTGTTCTTATAAAACTAATTTATCAATGTCTGGTTTGATGGAAGTGGTCACAATTCTTAGTGAGTTCTCAAGGTGCTTGTCAGAAATGTTTGTCCGGATTTTTCTCTTCATGTGCTTCATCATTGGAAACCGCTTCTCACAAATGTATGAGCTCCCAAAAAACGATATCATGAATAAGGTGTGATTGTCAACTTCAAAAATGGAACTATGCATGGGGTCACGAGGAAAATAAATGATAAAAATCACACGATGTTTAAAAGATTTGGTGGGGCTGCATTACTGGCTATCCTGGGCTGACGGGTCTTGGGTTGAGCACGCCTGCTTTCGGCTCTTGTCCATTGTCTCTTTCTTTATCTTCACATCAAAGTTGGGGGGGGGGATTCCCATGTCAAATGCATACTCAGATAGGGAGTCAAGAGACTGAGACCGGGGTCCAGATGGGTTCCTAGTCACCCTTCTGCAGACTCACCTTTGCTTGTCCAGTATCCGAGAATCCTGTTCGCGTGTGGGGTGAGGACAATGAAGAGTCTAGACTCCTTCAGCCCTTTCCAGGACATGCCTGCGCCTGAGTGGGAGGCAGGGGACTGTGCACGGTGGGGTGTGACTCTGGGGGGCGTCCCTGCTCTGTTACTAGTCCACTGTGTGTCCCAGGCTGGGCACTCTGCTCCCTCTGGCAGTCCTCACCAGGGCTCGTGGTGAGAATGCAGGGAGGCGGTTGGGTCTGGTACAGCGTGTGGTGCAGTGAGTGCCCACCGCTGAGGGTGTCGGTAACCGGCCTGCACCCAGACTTAAACAGGCACCCAGGTCATCCTCTGCTTTGCAGAGGGAGGCCTTGAGTTGAGATGAGGAGGGTCCAACCCTGTCACAAACAATAGTGCTCAAATCGTGCTTTTTAAAATTCACCTCCTTTTTACAAAACAGCAAACTGCTGTCAAGTCAGCCCTGCAGCCAGCCTCCCCAGCATGCGGTGTATGGAATCAGACGTTGAGTGGTTGAAAGGAACTTAAGATGGACCAGTTATTTCAGAGTTGTGAAGCACAGACTAAAATAGCTTGAAGTTGAATTTTAAGCCTCTTTTGGCCAGATCAAAGAAACCCAAACTTCTAAAAATACCAAATTAGCTTTTTAAGCATAGTTTCTATCTTTAGTTGAAAATGTGTGCAGTGTATGCTCCTGGAACCTGCTTAAATATATCCATTGAAATGAGCATGTACCTTGAAAAATGAAGTGTCTGGCCTGCAGTAATAATTAAGTAACTTTCTCTGCCCTTGACCTTCCCCCTGACCTGTGTCAGGATCCCACAGTGTAGACTGACGCCTCCTTCCTTTTTCTTCTGAATTTATCCTTGTCTTCTTGCTGGAGTTGGTTGTGGTACAAAAAAAGTTACACTTTTGAAAACCGAGATAAAAAGACACAGGATAGAACTTTTGGTTTACATGTCATAAATCAAAATGGATATTCCTACACAGGGCATAATCCGGAATATTTGTCTTTGGGTTTCAAATGTGTTATAAGATGCTCTCTGTGGCAGATCGGCCCTTCTAATTGCTGTGCTTGTTAAAATTCAAAGTAGGCTTTACTCTCTTAGCAAATGTTGACTGACAGTTGCAGAGAGTGGCCCAGAATGACACTGAGTGACGGGGAGCCAGGCAGCCTGGGGTAGGAAACTCACAACAGACCATTCACGGAGAAGTGGTTAGACTTGACTTCGAGGACTTGCATTCCAGCTGCTTCCGAGACTGAGATTCTTGCCTTCGCTTACGACTGACTTAGCCCTGGGGAGTGAGGGAGGGGACTGCCCTCCCCTGCAGTCGAAGAGGGACAGATTCTCTCAGACACAAACCTTGTGTGGGCTGGCCAGGCCCCACCCAGATGGGGTTCCAGACTGTCGGCAGAGGGCCACACCCCAGGATTGCAGAGCCGAAACTCTAGGAGTGAACACAATCACTCCAGGGTGGGAGACAGTTTCCTCAGGCCTCTGCTTAGCGCCTTGGACCTTCACATTCCTGACTGAAACTCACACTGGGGTCTGCCGTCCTCCTGGGCGTGTTGAGGCCCCTGAATTGTCTCTGCCAGTTTTGCCTGCAGTGGAGGGGAAGGGAAGTTGGAGCTGAGCGTGTTCACCTCCACCAGCTAATTTAATCCTCACAGCCCGGGAAAGATACTTTCCCGTTTTGCCTCGGAGACCGATGCTCAGAAAGTTCACTGACCTGCCCAGGGTTGTGCCGCCAGCAGGTAGTGGAGCTAGTACTGAGTCTGGGCTCACCTGACCCTGAAGCCGCATTCTTGCCAACCTGCCCTGCCAGCGGGTTGTATTCTGCTCACTTCCAAACAAATAGCCAAAGGCACAATTAGCATGGCCTGATAAGCAAGGCAACGTGACTGGAAGCTAGGGAGAAGGAGGAAGAAATAAAGTCAGAGGAAAAAGGCAGGCCTAGAATTAGACAGCTATCTAAAGCACGTTCCCCGGATCCTGTACGCTTCACAAGGATGAGACTTGGACTTGACTGTGAGCTTCCCAGAAACCAGTGCAGAGAGGGCAACCAGACAAGTCGTGTGTCTCATGCTTCATGAGGTAAAAGCAAAGCAGTCGTTTAGGACAGGTACAGCTCCTCTGTTATTGGTTAAAAAAAAAATTCCCGAGTTCCTCTCCCTCTCCCTGTCCCTCTCCCTATCTGCTTGGTCCCCTCTTTTTAGGTACATATTGTTTGGGACAAGGAGATCCGTAAGAATTTTCTTAACTCGAATACAGTGTCTGACCTGCCTGGGTTACAGAAAAAGTTTGCTGGAGGGAGAAGGTTGCCTCACGGAAGCCATGCTGAAAGCAGACTTGAAGAGGCCTGAGCACCGAGGAACCCAGGGAGACCCCAGCTGCTGGGCACTTCTACTGTCTGGTTTTCTTGTGACCTGTGCTCTGCCAGCATGTGCCCTCACCATCTCCTCACAGTCGTATGCTTGGGTTCAGCCTCCAAGAGACTCCTCACAACCCTAAGTACCGCTCCCAGGATGTCAGGGAAGAACTCCGGCCTGGGTGTAGGTCTCACACCTCCTTTATGCCCGTCTGCAGAAACCAGCCTTCTGTGGTGGGCACAAGGAGAGGCCACCCCTAGAGAAGAGGCGTGGCTGAGCAGGGGGCCTCCTAGACGCCCTCTGTAGTGTCAAGAGGGGCCCAAGGGCCCATCGCATGGCCGGCAGCAGACACAGCCCTGCTTCACATCCAGGGATGTGTCCTGGTGCCTGCCAGGGAGTCATGGCTTTCTGTCACCACTGACCCAGCAGGGTTTTAACCAGTGACGTTAAGGTGAAAAGCTCCGGATCTTATTACTGACCATCGCGGCCAGCCACTGCCTTCCTTTTTGAATCTAAAAATGCGACTTGGGTTTTAGAAGGTTGCTTTTCAGGCAGCTGAAATCACTGCTTGCACATTCTGGTACATTCCAGGGGAGAAGCACCACATCACTCCGCTCACCCAGCCCAGACACTGGACTCCATCAGAGCGCATTTGGGGGTGCAGCAAGGCTAGGCCTGCTCTCTCCGCAGGGGCTGGCCTCTAGTGGATTTTCCTTGTAGTCTGAGCGCCCTCCCGCCCGCCCCCACTCGGCATCTTGGCCCACTGGGCCTCAGTGGCCCTCGTCCCTCAGCTCTGACCTCAGCCGGGCTTGCCCCAGGCTCACGTTCGTCACAGCCCCCAAAAGGCACATGCTTTTCGTGAGTGGCTCATCTCACCCCCTCCCCAGCCAGCCAACACCAGGGTGCAGTCTGCCGACGGGGGAACTGGGGGCTTTCGGGAGTAAGTCTTCCTTTTTTGCTTTGCCCAGCGAAATTGAAGTCATACACATGCAGAAAAGTATACACACAAATAACTTGCACAAGCTGAATGCACCCCTGTCCCTGAGCACCCAGGCTGAAAGCACCCCCAGCACCCCAGCCCCCTCCTGCCCCCTGAGTTAGGGAGAGTCTCAAAGGAGGAGGGAAAGAAAATGACAATTACCAAGGCGAACTTATGAGACGGGCCCTTTTGCCCCAAGTCGCATTTTAAAATCAACAATCAGCCCCGTAAAGGACAAGTGACTTGACCAAGACGGAGCCTGAAGGAAAGCCTTGGTCCTGAAGTGTTGGCGGAGTGCTCGCCCACCTGAACCACACTCTTGGGTTTCATCATTTTCCTATCTGTTACAGATTATTAGGAAGTGAAATACCACGTTAATATTTTCAAAACTTACGAAATTTTAAGTGCCATGTAATGATTAAGACAGAAGAAGAACTAGGAAGCGAGAGCTTTTAATCCTAGCTTACAGGAAACTCTAACTAGTAGGAAATCTAATTCAGGCAGCCCTGGGAAACATCACACGCTATGAGATGAAAGTCAGCTAAATTGGGATCTAATTCTATAATCTAAATATAGATGTAGATATATTACAGGTTGGCCTTTTCAGCTGGGGAGACTATCATTCACTCTAAAAGCGCCTTTGGTATGATCGAGGAGAGAGCAGCTAGCTGTGATAACAGCGAGGGAGGGAGGGGGCTGGCAAGAGGGGCTTTCACGTCTCATTCCTTAGTTGGCTTTATTTGCTTAACTTTTTTAAGAGGAATGACTTGTGTGTCATTTGAGTAATTGACAGATGGAGGAGACAAACGGAAGGGCCCTCTGAGGGGCATTTGGTGCAAAAGGCTGTCATGGCGTGCACAAGGGGAGGCTGGAAGTGTGTTTGCTGGGCCAGAGGGACGTGCATGCCTTCCTCTGGCTGGTCCTGCCATTTCGCTTCAGGAGTGGCTGCCTCAGTTGTCACTGCTTACCAGCAGGGAGGACATGGGACTGTTCCCTTCCCTGCAACCTTACTAAAACTGGTTAATGTCAGACATCAGAGATCTTCTGCTGGTTGGAAAAATAGATTGTTCTTTGTCAAAGTGAGTTTGGCCACCTTTTGGTATGTTTATTAGCTAATAGTGGTACTCTTGTGGAAATTATCTTTTGATATCCTTTGCTCATTCTGGTGGATTGCTTGCCATGTCTTAATTGGTTCTTAGAGAGTACAGTATTAATTTGTTCTATATTTCCTCCAAATCTACCACTTGTCTTGTAAATATAAGCATATCTTTCTGTACCTTCTTATGGTAATTGGAAAGTTCTGGTTTTTCACTTGTTTGTTTTTTGTTTTGTTTTGTTTTGTCTTGTTTTGCTTCTGACAGTAGCTTAGTGTGTATGCTGTCAGTTTAGTGTGTATGGTGTGAGGTGTAGGGATCTATTTTTTTTTTCCCACAAGAAGATAGTCGGTTTTCCCGATGCAATATTCTTTTAAATACTCTGAATAAAAGAGGATGAAAAACTGTTTTTGAGAAGGGGGCTGTGAAACCAGGAATATGCATAAGCAATTTTTATTTAAAAGCCCAGGCGGGTGCAGGAGTTTGAAATGAATTTCCCCTAAAAGCCAAAACTTGTAGAGGTGGCAGCCCGAGGCCTTTCCAGAGAGCTGTAATTGACTGTTTCTCCCATCAGCCTCTTCTTTCCCATACTTTTTTGAGCAGCCATTAAAGATCTGATGATGAGTGTGAATGTGGCAGCATTTTGGCATGTAGGATGGTGGCATAATTGCACATATTGAAAAACTAAATTTACATCAGTTGATCTACTGTGTCTCATTATACTAGAGGTGTGAAAATTCCATGCGCCTCTTTGTACAATTGTCCTGTCATATCATAGTTCAGGGGAAATAAAAGTGTAACTTCCAGAGAATTCTTTAAATCTGACTTGATTCCATTTAGTTGATACTGAAACTGGAACGGGAATGTTCTTTTCCTTTTCTGATGTTCTTTTCCCCTTTCATGGCCCATGAGGAGCTCCTTTCCATCCCTTCCCAAAGCCTTGCTCCAGGCACTCCCTGCGCCGGCCATTCCTTCCTGTCTCTGCTGGGTCTGGGAACATGGTTTGATCCAAGCTGAAGCTATTCTCTGAAGAAGTGTGTTATTTTAAAATAAAAAATGTCCTCCTCTGGGAGTCACGAGCTAAGGACTTCACGCTGAAATCTTGCCTTTGCAGCATGATCACGTGGAAGCCGTGAAGAAGCCAGGCTTGCACTCTTACTCAGCTTTCTGTGGCTGGCCGCTCTCTCCTTCTGGAAAGGCTGTTCTCCTGGCCGCAGGACACCAGGCTCTCCTGTGCGCCCTGCCTTGCCTGC
The DNA here is from genome assembly GCA_963574415.1 of Tarsius wallacei. NCBI lineage: Eukaryota > Metazoa > Chordata > Mammalia > Primates > Tarsiidae > Tarsius > Tarsius wallacei. The sequence continues at coordinate 8,899 of CAUYQG010239419.1, read as the reverse complement.
CGCTCTCCGCTGGGGCCCCGCTCCCGCCCAGCCCTTGCGGCCGGAGTGTCCACCAGTTTGGGAGCCTTGCCCTTTAGTGCCTCCGGGCTCGGCCCACAAGGGATCCCATCTACTCTTCTTGGCTTTAAATGCCATCCACAGAAGGATGGCATCTAAATCTATATTAACCCAAGTATTCAGCTGAATATTCAACATCTTTACTTGAAGATGCATCTCAGGTTTTAAAAGAGAACTGTCGATCCCCCTCCCGCCTCCACCTCCAGCCCCGTTGTGCCATCACCCCGGGAATGATGTCGCCTCCCAGCCGGCTCAGGCTAAAACCTCGACGTGCTCCTGGGCTCCTTTCCCCCACTCCGAATGCCCGATCCAACCAAGCCCGTCCTTCCGCTGGGGTACCCTTGGGTCCGACAGCTCCTCCCTGCTCCAGCCCTGCCGCCTGGGCCCAAGACACTGTCATGGCCGACCCCACCACTGCTTCCGTTCTTAGCCTCCTTCTGTCCAGTCTTTTTGCCCAGTGGCCCGTTGCTTCATTTTTGACCCCTGCAAGTCAGATCCTACAGCCTCCCTGCATAGACCCCTGGATGCCTTCCTGTCCAATCCTCTGTGGTCTCTGAGCGCCATGCCATCTCCACCTGCTATGCCACGGCTGTCATCCTTGAGCTAGCCTGGCCTCCTCCCTCCTTGGCATGTCCCCTTTGGCCCCTTCTGCCTGGCTCTCCCGGGAATCCCAGTGGCGCATGTGCCCATCCGAGCTCATTACCTGCCCCTTTCACACTGACTGGCGTATTGTTTCTCCCCTGTCTGTCTCTCCCTACAAGGATATTAGTCCTCTGAGAGCAAGAACCCTTTCTGGTCACTTCACAGAGTGCGCCTGGCCCTTGGCACAGTACCCAGGATATAATAGGTGCTTAGTAAACACCTGGCCTGCTGGATTTTGTTTGGGTGGTATAATGACCAGTGGTTACAAGTGACCTGGAGCTGCCTGGTTTTACCACCCACTGCCTGCCCTTCCATAAGCCGAGGCTGTCCATTTAATGGGCGAGGAGCAGGACTCCTAGACACCACGCACAGATGTTGGCTCTCGGGGGAACAGTTTTACCACTCTGATGGTGTTCCAAGAGGTGAGCAGAGGGGGACTAGTGTGTCCCAGCTGGGGAGGCAGGGAAGCAGGTTCTGGGCTGGAAAAGCGGGCTCCCCAGGGCCAGCGCGTGGGGCGCTGGGTGGAGGGGGCACTGGCCGGCCATGGGGAGGCCACTTGACCCCCACCCTGGAGCAGAGCATTACGCACATGAGTGGAGTCAGGCTTCAGTTTGTTCATGCTTAAAAGTGTAAATTTTTGGCAAAAACCCAAGTTAATGAAATAGCATGAAAAATTGGTGTCATTAGCTTTTGAGTTGTAATTAGATTAACATTACAAGTAGCTATCAGTATTTAGATGTATAATAAATCAAACAGTGGGTTTAAAGGGTCACTTTTAGGGTGTTGCTCATAACAGCAACTCACAAAGCAGCCCAAAGTCACAGACTGTGGGACTGACTCCCAGCCGCCCTTGATAAGTCATGAGTCTGGGGAAGAGCGCCCCGTTACTGGGCTCAGGCATTTTCTTTCTTCGTTCAGAAAGAACTGTGTTTCGAGCGCTGTGGATGCAGGCCCAGTGGTAGTTGCTGGGGTGTGAGCAGCAGGGCCTACTGGCAGACTGTTTCCAGAAGAGCTCCCATGCCGCGAGGAGCTCAGGCACAGGGACCAGCCGCTGTGCTCGGGCCGGGGAAGTTGTGATTAATGTCATGATCAACAGAGGGCTGCCCAGGTCAGTGACTTGGCTGCCTCTGGAGAACAAGGTCCTACGGACTAAGAGCCTCTATATGAAAGAATCCAGCCGATTCTCCACCTGGCGCTTGAGCAGAAAATGGCACAATACAAAGCAGGTGGCAGAGTGTTCCATGGTAGTCCCTGGAGGCTTTGACTTTCCCTTCGGACTCGAGGAAGAGTGTGTGAAGGCCCTTTCCACCCCCAGTCAGCTTGTTACTGTGCGTTCCCCATGCCAGCTGACCCTCTCCTAACCCTGTGACCCGCGGCCGAGGGAGGAGGCTCCCTGGGTCCTGGGAGCCAGTCCTCCAGCCTTCGGATTTGCCTGAAGCCACAGGGCCTGAGACAGCATCTATGCCCTCCGCTCCTGTTTCTGAATCTGGCCTTTGCAGTCAGTGTCCTCGGTACTTAGCTCTAGAGATTCTTCTTCCCTTTAGCCCAAGTAAAATGCTGGGGCTTTGGGGATGTTAAAAATAAATAGAAAATTAATGTGTGCCCTGGAGAGCTGACAGACAGGTCTCGTGTGACATGGCAGCAGAGCAGGGGTAGGTCCTGCCGTGAGCCCGGCCTTCTTTTCATAAATCACGACCCACTTCTGCCCGCTCCTCCCCACCCATCCCTTACCTTCCTGGACTTTCTGCTGTGGCACAGCATATGTTTGTTGCAGATCCTGCCTCATTAAGATGCAAGTTGTGCGAACTCAAAACTTGTTTCCTTTTTCTGTGAATGAAATAGCAGCTGGCACATAGTAGGTACTGAAGCCTTGGTATATCAGTGATAAGTATCACTTCAGAGCTCTCAGTGTGGTCTGGGTCACGCGGGATAGCTGATGTGACCACACGAGTGGCGGGTCCTTCCCAGGAGGGAGTCCCAGCCACTCTCCGTTACACATATGTGCTTATTACAGGGACGTCCCAAGGGTTCCGAGTGGTGTTTGAATTGTGAATCCAAATGACAGAGACTCTGAAGTTTCAAGTCCTGACTCTAATGAAACCAGGGAAGTTTCGCTTGGCCACAGAAGCGGGAGGGAAAGTGGGCGATTGCTTTCTGTATTCGCCAAGATGACCTGCAGTAAGATGGTAGCCAAGGAAAGAAAGAAAACCAAGCCCTGGATGGTACGCGTAGATCTTGGCAGGCATCTTCCTGCCTGTTGATGGCTTGAGGGTCTCCCCGCCTGCATTTCAGACCAAAAGGTGTGACTCAGCTCTGGCCAATAATATGGTCGTTTCCCCTGAGACCTTTCTCTCCCTCCCCAGCTGTGAGTGCCAGTGGCCTCCATCGTAAGTGCTGCCTCCTTTTTCTCACTCACTGGGTCAGTGGGGGAGGCCAGCAGCTGAGGGCAACAGCCCTAGAATTAGTATCAGGAGGACAGGTCACAGAGCCTCTTGAGCTTCTTTCATCTGCACAACAGGGACCGTCTCGATCGCCTCCCTGAGTGGTGACAGGGCGCCCACTGAGGCACGGGTCCTAGTGCTTCGTGGGTAGCTGTGTGCTGTGCCCGTGCCAGTTAGTGCTTTCAGTCATTCAGCCAACAGTTGTGACAGCCCGCCTCGACGGGAGGAAGATCCCACAGCCACTGAAAACTAACATTGTGAGTCTTGCTCAGAAGCATAGCAACGTCTCTGTTGCTAGCTGGGGTCGGCGCTGAGTGGCCAAAAGAGAACAGCTCTGCTGGGGACATGGGATGGATCATAGGTGTTTTGAATGTAGAATCTTCTTCTAATGCTGTTATAGTCATTATAATTGTTCTTAGGGTGACGGCCTCTTCAAAATTAAACCTTGAGGAAGAAGGGAAAAGCAGGTGGGCCCCAGACTCAGCCCAGGTTCAGTCTCCTGCCTCAGGAGCCATCCCTAGCCACTCCTCCCCCACCAGTTATTCCTCCCTGTGGCATTAGGGATTCAGTCCTTTCGTCTGTGCCCCCATCCTGGTGTGCCCTGGGCCTGCCTCCGCTGATGGTGGTGAAGACTCATGGTCCATCACGGCCCCAGACTGTAGGTTTTTTAAACGGGCCCCGTGCCCTCTTTACCTTTGCCTCCTTGTGAGTGAACGCATGGGTGTATCTCATGGATGGGCTGAGTGGCTGATTCACCTTCCACACCCGTTCCCTAATAAAGTGTACCCACCCTGCAGGATTGCTGTGAGACAACGCGTATAAAAAATCTCAGCATAGGGCCTAGTACACAAAGGACACTGTGAGTGTTCTCTTCTGTCCTCTGTGGGCTTCACTCTCAAATGCTCTGAATAAAAACAACAAGAAACCTGCCCTGTGCTTTTAGCAGGTTATTTTTACATAACTGTTGTGTGCGTGTCCCACAGGACTGAGCTTTAAAGGCCATGAGCTCCCTGGCTGGCACTTGCACAATGGCATTCCTGCTGGCACGGGCCCAGATGGGCAGCCGGGAGGTGGTACCAGCCCGGGAAAGCTAGATGTCAGTGAAAAATGCTGGAGGTGGTTGGCATTCACAAAACCTGGTCATAAAACCAGCGCGTTCTCAGTACAAAATGAGCACTGTTAAAAATAAAATGTGCAAGAAGAAATATATTTGAATATGAGGGCACTGCAAACAGTTTTGCAAGGTATTAAGATCGCATTAATCTTAATTTTATTATATATTAAAGTTTTTAACTTTTCAAATAATGCAGTTTTCGTTGTTTTAAAACGTCTGAGAATTATAGAGCTATTTGGTGTGGCTGTCAGGCAAGGACTCCTGCCATTTATTGGGGCCCTGGTTTTATTTAATAGCCAGATGAATGGAACAGTTAATAAAAGAAATATTGCTTTATTCCCTGACATTTATGTCCTTGGTTTCCAATAAAGAATTGAAATTATGAATAGTTGATGGTTTAAATTGATGTTTTATGTTGAACGCTAGCTATAATTTGCCCTCTGAGGATTGTAATACCGAGAAACAGATGGTTTTTCACAGTAACAAATTGCTATGTGTATACAGTCTATAGTCTTGGCTTTCTGATACTTTCACCTTCGGTTCTGAGCTGCCCTGCCGCTGGCAGACCAGGGTGGGGGGAGGCCAGCCTCTTGCAGAAGAGGCTTCCTGCCCTGGCGGAGACACAGGCAGGCCCCTGGGGTTCCGGGAACATGAGAAGTGTGGCCAGCCCAGGATGCAGCCAGTACCTGCAGCGAGCCCGGCATCAGGAGCTGGGGCCAATGGGGACCGAGAGAAGCATTCTGTCCAAGGTCACAGTGGCAGCTGTATGACTGTGCCCACAATACCACTGCATGTGGTCGTCTGATACCATGCAGGACTGCTGACTTCTCTTCCCTCTGGAACTGGCAGAAAGACGTGGTGGAGATGTGCCGTTGGGTTTTGCAGGTGCCCTGCAGTGGAGAGCTTCAGACCTTGGATCCTGGGGCCAGGTGGCTGGACGACTGTGAAGGGGTTTCCTGAACTCCCCTGGCTCAGTGTCCTCACCTGTAAGATGTGAATAGTAGCAAAAGCCACCCCCTTGTTTTGAGGATTAAATGAGACAATCCCCATAAAACAATGCTTAGTACAGTGCTGGGCAGAGTCGGTGCCCAGCTAATAACAGGGTGGCGCTTAGGAGGAGTGGCAGAACTGACCTTACCAAGCAGACTGAACGGCGTGATTCCTGACATTACAAAGGCTTCCTTGTTTTTTTGGATGGAGTTCCCACAGGGGCTCTTTAAACAGCAGTGCATTTGGGTTGCAGAAATGTACTTTCCAGAACGTTTTAAGGAACACAGCTTCCATGGAAGCAAGACACCTGAAACAGTAACCTGTCAAAGCGTCTGTTGTGTTTGGCCTTTCAGACCCCCACTCCTGGCTGGAGGGATCTGGGCTGTCCCGGGTCTGTTAGAAGCTGAGAGTTGTTACAACTGGTGAAATTTAATACCAGTGTGAAGGGCCCCTGGTAGACAGTTCAGAAAACTGACACATACACAATGGTGGGCCTGGCTTTAAGGTATAATTTTGCACCGTGATAACAACTGAGACAAAATCGGTACTGGTGCCGGATCTTCATATTTTTTATAAAATTTCATCATGAGATCAGTGGTTCTGTCTTCTTTAAGAAGAGTGTTGAATTGAGTGGTTTTCCTTCTGTAGGTAATGAACCAAGAGCTTGTTTTCAGGACATTTATTTAGATACAAAGCTCTTTTCTATAGGAAAGGAAGTGAGCTCTCGGTTAGTTGAAAAAGAAACCTGCTCATCTCATGACTCACCTGAGAGAGAGAGCTGGCAGCACTTCCTGAAAACCTATTACGTGCTGCACTTTACCCTTTCATTCAATCTTGCCAACAGGGATGAGAGACGTGGGTCCCTCCCCAGGACCCATCACCATGTGGGCAAGTGGCACAGCTTCCATCAGAGCTGGCCTTTGCCACTCAAGCCCCTGAGCTTGCCAGGCCTTACTGGCCTCTCAAGGAAACTTCCTCACCTGGAAGTGGGCTCAGCTTGGGTTCCTGCTCCAGCACAGAACCAGGTGTTCACTGGTGGTGCTTTGGAGGTGAGAGGAAACAGCTGAAGGGCCACTGGGTGGGCGCAAGGAAACCAGGGCCCGCCTGTGGGCCCACCAGAGCAGAGTCTGCCTGGACCTTTCCATCCATACCGTGAGGCTGCGGGATGAGAGCACTCCTCCTTCAACGCGGAGCTCAGCCTATCAGGACCCTGCAGGATCCTTCACGTCTCCCTGTGGCCTGAAGGACAAGCCCACTTCTTCCAGGGCAGTCACGGGGACCTGGCCCAGCCTGTGCTCCCACCTGGCTGGCCTCTGCAGAACTCCAGGTCCATCCCTCTGGACTCCTCTGTGTCCCGATCTGTCCCCACCACCCTGTCCCCGCTGTGTCTCTTTCCTTCGTACACATCACAGTCAGCTCCTACCTTGCCACCCAGAGCACCGACTCCGTCTGGTGAGATGCCTGCTCAGGCAGCTGGTGGGTGGGCCGCCATCATCTGTTACTCCGCCACGTCCTAACACTGTGCCCAGCACCCCGTGCCATTGATGAGTGTAACCGGCGCATGCACAGAAGTACTCGTCAGTGGTGAATGGGGGAGTGCTTCTCTCCTAACCACGGAATCCTGAAGTTGTGGGGAGGGGGCAAGTGTTGATCGCGGCTCAGTCACAGCTCAGAGACTCAGTCAAAAGCACAGCAGTGTGTTGCCAGTAGTGGCTCGTGGCTTTCCATGTCTTCAGGTGGAGGGAATGGCCTGTGCAGGAGCCCTGTTCACGGTGAAGTCTGCTGCAGATGAGGGCTGTGCTTCCAAGTTTTTGTGTTTTCTTGGCCCGAAAGAAATGGAATGAGTTGACCCGGGGCCTTTCTCCTAGGTACGCCACACAGCGGTGGTGGGACCTCAGGCTCCCTTCGAAGGTCCGCTCGCTCCTTGACCTGTCCCACATCTCCTCTGTCATGAGCGGCAAGGGCAGGGACGTGTCTCTCTGGGTCATCGCAGAGGCCATGGTGTCCTGGGACAGAGGACATGCGCGAGGGCCCTTGGCCGTCAGAGGGAAGGCTGCATCAGGGCCACTGGAGCACTGGGTTGACAGGAAGTGGCAAGTTAATGGAGCTGATCTGGCTTCGTTTTATTTCTTACACAGATTAAAAACACGTACACACAATCGTCTGCCCTGGAAATAAGCCTAAATCATCGACTAATGAGGAAAGCCATCAGAGAGACTGACAGTCTTGGTGTGAGAGGCTCTTTGCCATGAGTCAGCTCCGCCGTCCAATACGTCTCCCCAGCTAATTGCCCACAGCTTGGATCAGCCCACTTTGGGGGCTGGGGTGGGAGGTGAGGAACCCAGACTGAACCCTGTAGTTCTCGGTGAGCCATAAGGCGGGTGTCACCTCTCCGTGGCTGTGAAAGCTCCAGACGCTGTTTGTGGTGTCCACACCATGGTGGGTCTTCACTTTGCTGACAGCATTTTCATCAGCCGCAGGCAGGCCTTCTCTCATGAGTCACCCCGGCCCTTCCTCCTCCTCACCTCCTGCCGCAGATCCGCTCCCCTGGGCTTCGGCATCCTTGCTGCGCCTTCCCTGCATTCCCCAGTCCATGGCCCGGGCAGGCTGGGCAGTCCTCCCTGTCGTCCTCAGGGATCTTCTGGCTTCCCAGGCCTTGGAGTGGGCCCTCCACACCGTGACGTGGCTTCCCAGGCTCCTGTGGCAAGAGTTCCGTGTCGGGGCACTGGGATCCCTGCTGGAAGCAAGGCTTCCCCGTCCCAGCGCCTTTCTGCCTTTCAGGTCTCACTCGTCCTCCAGCGCTCAGGTGCCCGCCTCTCTGGGAGCCTTCCTGGCCTCGCTCCCCCTTCCCTCGTTTCCCTGCAGCACCGGTGTCACCCCATCCTGCCCTACCACGTGGTGTGCAGGCCTCGCTCTTCCACCCAACCTGGAGCTGGAGACCCCTCGTGCTGTCCCTGTTGGCACCTTACGAGCAGCAATGACAACCGTAGCCGTAGCGGGAGCGGCTGGCGGTGTGTGAGGGGCAGGGCCAGCCCTGCTCGGCTGTTTCTGCGTCTGAACGTCCAGCACCCAGGTGTTGGGTCATAATCCCTTCATTTCACAGACGGGAAAACACAAGACCATCGGGACAGTTTCCAGACTCCCATGGAAGGTCACGGAGCCCAACCTCAACCCAGACCAGAGCTTCCTACCACTGCACTGTGTTCTGTGTGGATTTTACGTTAAGTTTCCAGCGTTTAAGAGCTCGAAGGCACTGTGGAGCCCTGTCATCTGATGGAAGCCAGACTAGTGAGGAGCTCGCCTGGTCTCCAGCTGCTGCGCGTGTTCAGATTCCCTTCCGGCCCTCTGTCCTTTCCGTTCCTCAGAGTTGAGTGTGTAAAGTGGGAACACGGGCTGACACCAGCCCTGGGTAGCTGCACGGACAAGGTGGGGCCGGAGCAGGAACCACCCGACAGAAGACACTTGTGTAACGTCTGGATGCACATGCTGGCTGTGGCTGTCACTTGTATGTGAGTGTGGCTTATGCTCCAGGGGGTCTCTTTAAAATGAAATGATGGCCAGACGCAGTGGCTCAAGCCTGTAATCCCAGCACCTTGGGAGGCCGAGGCGAGAGGATTGCCTGAGCCCAGGGGTTCAAGACCAGCCTGAGCAACTT
>CAUYQG010239418.1:52-15561 GCA_963574415.1 Tarsius wallacei | reverse complement strand
TCCAACCCATCGGTGCTCCCTAGTCCCCTACCCAATGAGCAGATCCCATCATCTTCCACTTCACGGAGAAAATAGAGGCCTAGAGTGCCCCCTTGCCTTCTGCCACCAACTCTACAGGCATCTGCATCCGCTGCCATTCTTTCCTCCTTCTATTTAGGCCAATTGCTGACCTGGGCTTTGGTTTGTGTCACTTCCTGGCTCTTCAGAGGTATCCATCCATCCTTACTCTCTCTCTCTCTCTCTCTCTCTCTCTCTTTTTTTTTTGACACAGCTGTGAAGTCCCATTTTGATCAGTGTTGATAGCTTATGAATTCCAAAATTGACAAAATTTACAGAAAAATGAGGATAATCCATCTTCCTTAGCAGCCTGTCAGGAGCTGGCCATACTTCATAATCTCCAATTACAGATGCTATTTTCCGACATTTACATGCAGATATTAGAACCAAATGAAAATGAGAAACAAAGAGAGAATGGAAATGCAGCTATTTATATGTATAAAAGACAAACAGGTAAATTTGAGACATTTAGATTGGATTTGGGGTCCCTTTAGGAGGCTAGAAAGAGACAGCTTTGAGCACGTGAGGTTTTGGAACAAAATGGTAAGACACGTGGCCTCATCCGGCCTCCCAGGGGTCTGGTGGTTTAGGTTAAAAATGAGCAAACCCTGCCCAAACAGCTGAAGGTGCTTGACTGGAGGTGGAGGGAGGGCTCGTGGGGCATCCCCCAGGGTTTTAAGGGTCTCTGGGGATCACCCATAGCTCATACTGAGGGATCAAGTCCACACATATTTTACAAAAGGGCATGTTTAGGACCTTTCACATTTATTTTAAGAAAAGTAAAGAAAAGAAAAAGTGGGTGGGGGACCAGCCACTGGAGTTAGCCTTTTCTCCAGGGAAGATTTCAAAAAAGTTGGCCTTTTCTGGTGATGAAATGTAGAAGCCCCCTCTGAGAAGGGGATTCAGGAAGGTACCACTGCTTGTCAGAAAGGCCCTGGCCAGGTGCACAGGGAGTCACACCAATCAACTTTTAAAATGGGATATAAATAATAAAATTAATGGGGAGAGAAGGAGTTCTGATATATGGATCATCCGCTTCCTTCTTGAGGCTAATCTGGCTGAGAGAGGAGGGTCTGGGAGGAGGCTTTGTAATGAAAATGTTCTTCCCATAAAATTGAAGGGAGAACAGCCTTGTTGCCCTCGCAGCTGTATGTGGCACTGGCTTCTGGAAAGCCGGGGATATTAATTAGCACTGCTTTGGATTAAACTCTCCCAACCATGTCGGATGGTGCGATTTTTCTCTGTGTGAGCTTGACAGAGGATGGCAAGGAGGATCCTGCCTCGGTTTTCCCAGCCTACTGGTATTACTGAACTTTTATTTGGGGATGAAACCTCTCCCTCTCCTGGAAATGAAAATGAGATATTATTCCAGGGTTTTCCAGAGCAATTGGGCAGACAGAGGCTGTTGTGTTGAACCAGGCGAGGAGGTAGAGATGGTTGGCTGGGGAGATGTGAACATCTCAGTTGCCTTTGGCTTGAAAGCTTTTGTTTGTTTGTGGGAAGCCTGTTTCTAGCCAGCAGTTTTATGTTATTGGAGGTTTGATTTGTGGGAGGGAGGTGAAGGAAATAAAATCAGGCTGCTAAATGAATGTGTGTGTGTGTGAGGGAGAAAAATAAATTGTTAAACATCAAAAACCAAGCCTTTAGGAGAGGTGTGTTTGTTTACATGCCCAGTCTCAAGGCAGATGTCTTGCCTGTCTGAGTAAATTATAGACATTAGTACAAAAAATAATGATGATGCTTTGGTTCCAGGTATGAAATGCAAGATTCGCAGAATTAACACATAACGACTAAATGCAAATATATTTCTCTACTAAAAGCAAACGCTCTCATGTAAAGTTAACCTGGCTAAAAGGGCACATAAACAGAAACACTGTTGTCATGGTGCTAGTTTTTCCTCTGTTGTTAACATTAGCTAAAATTTGGACTTACACATCATAGCTAAAACTTCAGCCTTTAGTTTCTGATGGTTCTAAAAGCCAAAATGTCATCTTCAGTAAAGAACAGAGAGGGCTTGAACCAAGCAGTCAGATGCCTGTTTTCTCCTTAACAGTGCCACATAGTACCTGTTTATTTCTCTATTGTTTCCTACTAATGTTAAGATGAATTGCTAATGTTGACAATAAGCCGGAGTACCACAGTCCTCTGAGTTGTTCATAGAGTAGCTTTCTGTCTACATGGGGAGGATAAAGGATACGGGTGATGACATCCGTGGCTGAACCAGTTTGGAAACCTTTCCTAGAGAAGGTCATGTTCAGCTGGGATTTGAAGCGATAGATAGACAAGGATTAGAGGAGCAAGGGAGAAGGGCTTAGGGAGGGGAGCATGGCCACGTCAAAGGTTTGGAGTTAGGAAGGTTATCTGAAGAGATCATAAAACACAGAAGGGTGCCTGGCCTGGTGCTTGGTGTCCCTTCTCTGGGCTTGCACACCTCACCACGAGGCAATTTCGAACCATGGTCAAGAACACAGGAAGCAAAAAGAACCTCAGTGTAACCCACTCCCTGCACCTTACTCAGCTTCTCTAGACCTCAGTGTTCCCATCTGCAGCATGATGGATTTACCAAGAGTGGCAGAGAGACTTTGGAATCTCCCTGCTGGGGGTGATTTGGACACATTATTTTGGCACTTTGTGTCTCATTTCCATCATCCGTAAAGGGGGGGGGTAGTACTACCCCTTAGGGTTGTTGTGAAGAGTAAATGAATAAATGTGCTTTAATAATTAAAACAGTACCTGGTATATAGTAAACATCCAGCGCATGCCAGTTGTTTGACTCTTATTAAAGGTGTGTGGGAGTCTAGGTGAGAGCTGGTAGTCTTCTGAACTGCAAACCAAGGAGTCTGCATAGGTGGGGAGGAGGCCTGACCTTCTCAGCCTTCTTTTTCCGGTGGTTCCCTTTCACAGTTTCTGTCTGGCCCTAGGAATCCTTGGTGACCAAGGGGGCACTCCCTCCAAAGGCCACCTGTGTGTGCCTCTACAGAGCCTCACCTGTTAGAGCAGAAGGGTGGAGAGGTAGCCTTTGGCCCGAGGAGTGTATGTGTGCACATGCGTGTGTGCATGTATATCCCCACGTGGCCAGAGCTGGTGGTAGTGGGGAGGGCCATGCAGGCCCAGCTCCCTGTCCTCACCCTGGGCCTTACCCTATTGGTCTGGCACTGCAGCGGGAACTCCTCTCTTATCATTTCTTTTTTTTTTTTGAGTTGGAGTCTCACTCCATCGCCCAGGCTGGAGTACAGTGGCACACTCACGGCCACCCCAGCGTTGACCTGCTGGGCTCTGGCGATCCTTCTGCCTCAGCCTTCCAAGTAGCCGGAACTACCACGCCTGGCTAATTTATTTATTTATTTTTATTTTTTTATTGTAGAGACAGATCTCACCAACTTGCCCAGACTGGTCTCCAACCCATGGACTCAGGCAATCCACTCGCCTCGGCCTCCCAAAGTGCTGAGATTACAGGCTGAGCCACCGAGCCCAGCCTCTTGTCATTTCTTTATGGCCTCAGAATAACACTTCTGTCTTCCTCCCAACTGGGAAGTTATTCGGAAAGAAAGTGAACTATGAGCATCTTGGGATGCCCCCTCCCCTCCCACGCCAGGTACTGGAGGATGGGGGGATCCTTCCTTTGCATCCCCCATTCAGACCCCTTGGTAGCTAAGACCCCTGCATTCCCTCGGGGGGAATGGGCCTCCCTGCCCATTACTAACCCTGTAGCGGGAAGGGACAGCCAGGCCCTGCCAAGGGCTGCCTGGAAGAAGCACATGGAATGTGGCTGCCTGGAGATGGAGCCTTGTCTCTGGAAGTCTCCCTCCCCTTCTCCACATCAGGCTCATGACACAGCTAGGCAGAGCTGGAACAGGCCCAAGGGCTCCCCTGCCACTCACGCACAGGATTTAGACCCACTGGGATCTTATCCTTCAGGAGGCCTTGACTTCCAGGTCTTTGGCTGTTGGATCCCAGGTCTCAGTCTCCAGAAATGGGGTTTTGTGCTCTGAGCCTTGTCTGGACAACGAGGCTCTCCTTGTCCAGATAAACTTTCCATCCTTGTATTTGGGAGGACTGGTGAATTTGCAAATAGCATCCTAGTTAGACAAAGGAGAAAATGAATGTTTATTTATTTTTGATCAAATCATAATCGCCTTCCGTCTCTAATGAACTTGGAGTGAGGTCTGCATTGACGGTGAGAACAGCACAGATGAGTCTGGTGGCAAGGCCACTGGGAAAGCAGAAGCAAGAGTTGAATGCCCCAGCCACAGAGCACGTTCGGGCGAGGACTGAGGACCCATGTCCCTGCACTGGATCTGAGCAGGGAGGACACTGGCTCTTGTAAGATACTTGTTGGAGTGAGTCCCAGAGAGCACACGCAGGATCAATTTGGGGAGATTAGGGCACATTTAGTACTTTCTCCTTGTGTCCGTGGAGTGGCTGCCTTGGAAGTAGTGAGTTCCCTGTCACTGGAGATACCCATTGGGTGGACTTCAAGCACCAGATAAAGGTCAGTCTCCATAGCTCCTGAGCTCCTTTGGGCCCTGAGATTTGGGGCTCGCCAAAATTCCATACAAGGCCAGGGGAAGAAAAGGACCTCTTGATTAGCCATTGCTGGAAAAGTTTCTCCCAGACAGAAGTCACAATACTTTACTTTAGTCTCCTCCCTGGGGCTTTCCCTGCTGGGACACACCACCTGGGAGCCTGTCTTGGGGTGTCCTGGGTGGTGCCTGGCAAGCTGTAAGCAGAACGGGAGAGATGAGTTATTGAAACTTGGCAGGTCTCTTCTTGAAAGCCTCCCGATTTCACTGCAGGCCATCTTGCCCCAGGCCTGGGCACGGTTCTGGAGAACCAGATGGATGAGGAGTGGACTTCGTCCATGCTGATGGGACCTCCTGATGAATAAAAGCACCTTGACATCACTTAGCCTCTCAGTGACCCTGGGAAACACCTCTGGCACTGGGGGAAGAGCCAAGCCATGGTACCTGTCCCAGTTCATTTGGTTACACAGGCATTTATGTCACATCTGTTCAGAGCTGGGCACTGGGCCAGGAGCTGCTGCTACAAAAATGAGGGAGACACAACCTCATCCTTATGAAGCTCACATTCGACTTGGGGGATGAGGGCTGGAAACAGTTCAGTGTGCAGTGCAAAGGATAGGTGCTGTGGTAGACATATGCATGCTTAGGGGTTTTAGGAACACAGAGGAGAGGAAATCAGGGTAGGCTTCCCAGAAGAGGAGCCCTTTCAGCATCTTGGCAGTTCTCCCCCCTGCTTAATACTAATGATAGCACTTTGTAGATTATGGAGTACTTTGGTAGACATCATTTAATTAAACTTTTTATTCTGAGATAATTGCCGATTCACATATAGTTGTAAGAAATAATACAGAGAGCTCCTATACACCATTTATCTTGTTTTCCCCAAGGATAACATCTTGTAAAACTATAGTACAATATATTGACATTGATAGACATCGAGTCCAAGATACAGAGTATTTCCATCACCTCTTATTTATTACTTATTTATTTATTTAAGATAGAGTCCAAATCTCACAATATTGCCCAGGCTGTTCTCAAACTCCTGGGCTCAAGCGATCCTCCTGCCTTGGCCTCCCAAAGTTCTGAGTTTATAGGTGTGAGCCACCATGCCTGGCCTTTTTTTTTCTTCTTTTAATAGACATTTAAAAAGCGTTTGTTTACATGTTTGACCCTGGGGACACAAACACTGAAAAGAAAAAGGCATGCTGCCCTCAAGGACTTGACATTCTCATCACCCCCTTTTACCTTCTTACTACCTTGGGGGTAGGTTGTATATCCCCTTAGTCCAAGTGAGAAAAGGAGCCAGGAGCGTGAGGTGCATGGCCTAGTTTCACACAGCACGAACTTGGCCTTATCAGACTTGAACTCTTCCTCCCCAATGGCTGCCAGGCCTCTGGATTCCAGGGCCTGTGGTAGAATGGGCAACATCTCCACCAACCCACAGAGTGAAGCCTAAACCCAGGCTAGGGCCCCGTCAGGGAGAACCCCTTTCCACACAGGGCGAGGACCTTTGTGGGGCACAGACTTTGGTGAGTCAGAGGGCCCTGATGGGTCTGGCCCATCTCCCTCATAACAGATGGAGTCACTGAGGCTGGCAAGGGAAGGGGGTTCCCAGGTTGCATGGGAGTCTTAGCAGGGCCAGGTCTCCAGGCTCCCTGCCAGCCAACGTAATTCACTGTCATCGAGAAAGAACTTCTCCTTAATATGTGCTTGGTCGGGTAGAGTTTTTGTGTACCCAGGGTTAAGAAACATGGACCATTCCTTTTTCTTGCCTGTGGATGCAGGGATCTCTCCCTAGCTGGAGGAGTCGAGGTGGGTGTGTGGCTGGGTCCTTCACAGGCTAGGATGTCCCACCTTCAGGGCGGGCGGTGAAGTCTTCTCCAGGTCTAACTCTGCTTCTGGGTAAGGACTTTGTGCCGAGTCTGGCGTGGGCACACCGGGGCCCTTTCCTGCACTCCATGGCTGTGTCTGCCACATCCCAGGATTCCCAAGGACGTTACGGACCTGCAAGGAATTTGAAAAACTAGGCCGGGCTCAGTGGCTCAGCCTGTAATCCCAGCATTTTGGGAGACTGAGGCAAGTGGATCGCCTGAGCCTGTGGGTTCAAGAACAGCCCAGGCACCTTGGGGAGACCTCGACTCTACAATAAGTTAAAAAATTAGCCTGGTATGGTAGCATGTGCCTGTAGTTCCAGCTACTTGGAAGGCTGAGGCAGAAGGATCCTTGGAGCCCAGAGGTTGATGTTGGGGTGGCCGTGAGTGTGCCACCACACTCCAGTCTGGACGACAGAGTGAGACTCCAACTCAAAAAAAAAAAAGAAAAAAGAAAAGAAAAACGAGAAATACCAGGCAGATGACAAGTCTCAGGCTTCTTGTGGTAGGAGCTCTGGCATCCCTGAAGATGCAGGGATAATGGCCTTCAGGGAGCAGGGCAGGGCACAAAGAAGAGCAGGTGAGAGCTTGAGCTCTGTGCTGCTGTGGGCCTCTTGCATTCTCGAATTATCCCACAGGTATTTGTTGGACAGCTGATGGGTGGTGGCTGGTGGTACCACAAGTCAAACAAGTGCAGTTTTAAAATTTTAATTACAGAAACTTTCAAAGTAGATGGAATAGTCTAATCAATCACCACTAGTCACCACTCCCCCAGATTCAACAACTACCAACTGATGGCTAGTCTTGTTTCATTGATACTTTTCCTTCCCACACGTCGCACTTTGTTTTTTTAACAGATTTATTTATTTATTTATTTATTTATTTGAGTTGGGCTGGAGTGCAGTGGCACAATCATAACTCATCGTAGTGTTGACCTCCTGAGCTCAGGTGATCCTACCAGCGTGTGCCACCATGTTCGGCTAATTTTTCTATTTTTGTGTAAAGAGGAGGTCCCACTATGTTGCCCAGGCTGGTCTCGAACTCCTGGGCTCAAGCAATCCTCCTGCTTCAGCCTCCCAAAGTGCTGAGATTACAGGGGTGAGCTGCCAAACTCAGACATAACAGCTTTACTGAAGTATGAGTTTTACACCATAAAATTCACTCATCATAAGTGTGCAAGTTCATATTTTTAGTAAGTTTAAGGTGTTGCACAGCCATCCACAAGTCTGGTTGTAGACAGTTTCTTCACTCCAAGAGATCCCTCCTCAGGGTTACAGTTGATCCCTGCTCTCAGCCGCAGCTCTAGCCAGCCACTGCTCTGCTTTCTGTGACTGTAGGTTTGCCATTTCTGGGCATTCCGTATAAATAGAATGTCTATTATATCTGGATTGCTTCACTTAGCACCATGCTTTTGCGATTCATCCATGTGGTAATAGCAGTATTTAACTCCTTTTCATTGTTGAGTAGTATGCCATTTTATAGACATACCACATTTTGTGAACCAAACTTTATTTTGAAGCAAACTCTGGACGTTATATCACTTCATTTATAAATATTTTAGAACGAATCTTTAGAAGACAATACCTTTTAAAACACATAACCACAATACCATGACCACGCCTAAAAAGTTAGCCAACCTCTGAATGTCATCAAATACCCAGTCAGTGCTTGCATTTCCACTTGTTTCATTACACGTCATGATTTCTTTTAAATATATTTTTTAGTTTGTTTGAGTCAGGGGTCCACATTGTGATCTACTGACATGTCTCTAAGTCTCCTTTAACTTATAGGTTCACCGTCTCTCTTTTCTTGCCTGCCATTCATTTGTTGAAGAGGGAGTCCAGATTTTGTCATGTGGCCAGGGATAGAGGCAGAGGGTGTCAGCCATGGAAGGGGACTTAGAAAGAAAGTGAAAGTCCTCAGACAGGTGCCGAAGCAGAGGCCAGTGAAGGGAGGGGCTTGCAGCCCCTCTGCCCCCTCAATCTCAGTCCCTCTGGCCAGGCCCCGGAGACACGCCTGCCCCACTCCCTTCTGGTAGGTGTGGCGTGGGCAGGTGTCTGGTCCTTCAGGATGGGCGTGGCTGGTCTTGCTCTGGTCCAGCTTCTGAGGGTCACCTGAGGCCTGGAGGACCCTGGAGGAGCCCAGCAGGTGATGGGGAAGCGTCCTGGCCCGAGGTGGCACAGCCCTGCAGCCTCGTCCCCGTGCACTGCGCCCCTTCCTGCTGTCGTCCTTCTCACGTCTCTGTGTTTCTTTTCTCCTTCATGCTATGGCAGTGGTGCCCCGTGCTGATGAGACAATACTTGGTGCAGCCCCAGGCAGTCCTTTTCCAGGTAATTTCCTAGGGACCCCAATAATGCCCAGCGCACACTTTCCTGGGGCACATGCCTGCTTGAGGCCCTTCTAGCATTCCTTGACCTCTCATTTCGCTTAGTGTCCAAAGTGTCATCCCTCTCCTCATCCCTTAGATTCTCATGGTCGCCCAGGCAGGCAGGCAGCTAGGGATTCCAGCTAAAAACTCCGTGTTACTCATGGGGAAAATGAGACTCAGACAGCACTGGCCCGGTTACCCGAGGCCACACAAGTGAGAAAGAGGCAGGGCAGGACACGAAGCCTGTGTTATCACTCCTAGTTCAGTCTTTTTTCTACCACTGGATCAAAGACTGCCCATGATACAGATAAATCAACTGAAGAAGTCCACCCAGGCCCTCAGTTTTTCTATGTTGGGAAGGATGACCCTGAGCAACCTTCTAGCTTGGACATTTGAGAGAGCAAGGCATTCCTCTGGAGCAGGGTGTCTGTGAGGAGGGGGCACACATCTGGGACTGGTGGTCTTGACCTTGAGGCCTTATAGGAATCTGCGGCAGTGGGTGAAGTTTTATCCCAGCTGGTTGCATTGCAGTAGGTAGGCTATGAATTGCTGAGCTCGGTTCACTACTCTTCCCGACTCGTGGACGGGGACCTCACCAGGGCTCTGATGAGGAGGGAGTGGGGGCCTGAGTGATACCTTAGGAAAGAACCCCAAGGCCTCAGAAAAATAGGAGATATGGTGCACAGCAGTGGCCTGTGACTCTCAGTGGGGACGTGGGGGGGGCAACTTACCCAAGCGTGCAGGTGCCACCAACATGCTCATACCCGTGCGACTGTGTGCACACCTCTGCACCCCACTGCTCAGCTGTTGATGTCCCAAGTAACTATTAGAAATGGGAGTAGATGGCCAAGGCTACTAGGAAAAGGGGCACCAGTAGTTCCTTCTCTCTTCTCTTTCTTTCTCTCCCTGGACCTTCCTTCCTGCTTCCTTCCTGTCTTTCTTCTCCTATCAGTATATCTCTCCCAGCCTTCGCTTTCACAAAGGACTTGAGGTGACCTGCAAAATAAACAGTTGCACATATCTAAGTTAGTTGAGTCTGAAAAGAAGTTCAGAAGTTATGTAGAGAAAGGGGAAGACTATTACACCAGGAGCCAGCAGTTATGTGGTTGTGGTAGTCGAGCACTGAATCTGACTGAGCTATCTGGCAGCTGAAGCACAAAAGGATATGCAGTGGTTTCCAGTGTTTCTGTTATTCAGTTAGAGGCAGATTGACTCAACGGGGGGAAAAAGTTTTATCTTGGTACTAAATTGTACAAGAAGTTTGACTATTTTAATGGGCAGTGTTTCCAGAAGTTAAGAAAAATTGTCATTTGTTTGGTTGCTTTCTTCGGTTGCATCTTACAAGTGTTGAATGCCTGCTATTCCATCAGAGACCAGTGTAACGGGATTTAACCTATTGCACAGGAATGTTGACTTCTGGTCACCTGACTTGATGAGGGGTAGAGGGGAGGAGGGCAGGGGGATGTTAGCATATGAGTTGGCTCTCTTGTTCAAACACTTCCCAGTCAATTTTTGAGTGTGTGGCTAATGACATGCTACTGAACCATACATTCTTTCATTCATTCAACAAACACTTAGGGGGTACTAGTGTCGCTCCATGTTTCATGCTCTCAAGGCAACCTAGAGGGAGAAAGACAAACCGACATTCACATGGTAGCAACGGAGGTCAGTGCAAAAGGCCACCAAGTATAGAAGCATAGACATGGGAGAGATATGTCTGTAGGAGGGTGGGACCTGGGAATGGCTTCACCAAAGAGGTGACATTTGAGCTGGATCTTGTGGATAAAGTAGGAGTTTGCCAAGTGACTGAGCAAGATGGGCCCTCCAGGCCAAGGTAGGACAGAGCCTGGAATGACCGAGGAGCAGCTGGTGTGGTGATGTTTCGAAGTCCAGGAGACTGGAGAGAATGCAGTTGCCTTGGAAGTCACAGGCACCTGTCAAGGGAACAGACAGTGATGAGGACTTAGGGAATAATTTAAGACCAAAACTAAAAACCCTGGCTCGAGCAGGAGCAGAGTAAGAGCTGGGGAATCCCACCAAAGACGAGAGAAGGGGCTCTGGGTCAGCCCCGCCAGGGCATGACAGCGGAGGCACAGGCGGTGAAGGGAAGCTGAAAACTCATTTCTGAGTCCTGCTGTCCTCCCAGCTTGGCTCTGTTGGGAGGTTTGCTTTACGATCAGGAGTCAGCAAGTGGTTGACAGCTCCCATGGTGTGTATGACATCAGTTGACGGTCTCGTGTCTTGAAAAGATGATCCAAACTCAACTTTGAAGTGACGGGAGGAACTTTTTTTGATATTGAGTTTATTGACTAAGACAAAAATTAAATAGCAAAAAAAATTCTTTCATCTGGGAATTAAATGTTAAGAGGTGACCCCACCGACCACCCTTTCTGAGTTCTCTCAAGCCCAGGCTGGCTCTGCTTCCTGGGGGAAGATCTTTCTCTTTCCTCGCAGTCCAGTCGCCCAGTCCGGGTCAGAGTGGAGAGGCTGGAATCTAGGGATGGACAGACCTGGGAGTTGGGGGCGGGGTGGGGTGCAGGGATGCCGACCCACGACTGGGGAACTGCCTAGCCCTCCGTAGGAGTGCTCATTCATCTGTTCATCCTGTGTTCATCGTGCAAGCCCTTCACAGTCGAATTCCCGCTTGTCTACCTGTCCGTCTCTTGGTACTTTTGCCTGGGCCTGTTTCTGGGTCATTCCTGTCTTCATACCTCTGGGTTTCCTCTGGCTGTTCTCAGCCTTGGGGCTGCCTTGAGGTCAGGGATTGCTGTTCCAGTGTGCCCCAGGAACCCTTTCCCAGCCACTTCCCGCTCCAAGTAACTGAATGGCTCTGTGCTCTTGCCCCCCTTGGGTGGACCTTCTGGGGCCGTGTGTCTTTTCTCTTGGGGTTTGTGGGTGATGATCAAAGAGCATGTGTGGTCTTCACACACCATATTGCACACAACAGGCCTCAGTAAAGGTTGAATGAATGCATGTCCACCATGCTCAGACCTTCACTAGAGCATTCAGGAATGCTCCAGGGAGGAGCTGGCACCTATCTCGGGGGCCCAGAAACTCTGAAAGATGTCATTGGGGAAAAAACCCTTCTCAGAGGCTTTTGACCTGCTCTCTCTCTCTGCACACAGCAATGCACTGAAGGGGCTGCCCTGGTGAGTGGAATCCTAAATTCAATCCAAATTCATTCTTAGCCAATTACAGGGCTAATGCCAAGACCAAGCTCCATTCTATGGGGCATGTAATCTAGACAGTGACCTTTGCCCATCGCTCTCTGCTGCATGGAATGAAGGCAGTGTTTTCCAAACTTTGCTGCTTGTGACCTATATCAAGAAATATATCTTAATCTCCACCTTGCATACATGCCTACTTATATGGGAAACAGAGATTCGCAAAACAGAACTTATCTTTCTATGTGTGAGACCCTTGGATATTTCTTCTTTTTTTCTTTTCTTTTTTCTTTTTTTTTTTGAGTTGGGGGCTCACTCTGTTGCCCCAGCTGGAGTGCAGTAGCACACCCATGACTCATCTCAGCCTCAACATCCTTGGCTCAGGTGATCCTCCCGCCTCGGCCTCAAATAGCTAGGATTGCAGGCACATGCCACCACACTTGAGAGCAGCCCCTTCAGTGCATTGCTGTGTGCAGAGAAAGAGCTGGTCTCGAATTCCTGGGCTCAAGTGATTCTCTCTCCTCAGCCTCCCAAAGTGTTGGCATTACCGGCATGAGCCACCATGCCCAGGCTTTTTTTGTTTTTTCTATTTCATCTTAATTTCTTCTTCTTATTCTTCTTTTTTTTTTTTGAGTTGGAGTCTCACTCTGTCACCCAGACTGGAGTACAGTGGCACGTTCCCGGCCATCGCAGCCTCAACCTGCTGGGCTCCGGCGATCCTTCCGCCTCAGCCTTCCAAGTAGCTGGAACTACAGGCGTGCGCTACCGCGCCCGGCTAATTTTTTTGATTTATTGTAGAGATGAGGTCTCACCAAGTTGCCCAGGCGGGTCTCGAACCTGCGGGCTCAGGCAATCCACTCACCTCAGCCTCCCAAAGCATGGGATTACAGGCTGAGCCATCGAGCCCGGCTTCCTTCTTCTTTTTAAATGTAGGGACCAGCAAATTGATTTTACTTCTTTTAATGGGTCAGGACCCACAGTATGAAAATTACTATGGTAGTTGTCAAGATGTCGGAGTCAGATGGACTCAGGTTTGAATGAATACCGGTTCGGGCACCTGGAAGCTGTGCGACCTTAGGCAGGTCACTTCCCGTCTATAATAGAAGTCTCAGTTTCTTCATCTGTAAAATTCAGATTACATAGAACCTACTTCAAGGGGTGACTGTGAAGATTAAATGAGATAGTGCAGGTAAAGCTCCTGGCACAGCATAAGTGCTTGGTAAGTGTGAAATTTTGATGCGACTGTGAAGACTGTGATTGTTATTGCCATGGCACGATTTGGTGGGGCCAGCAGAGTGAAGGTGGGACTCACACCTCCTGGGAGTGTAGACAGGAAAGATTTCCTGGAGGAGGAGGCACTGAGGCAGGGCAGCAGGATGATTGGGACCTGCCCCTGTCAGAAACCGTGTGTGAACATACCAGGGCAGAAAAAGGCAAGCTTTCCTCTTCCATGAAGGACAGACTTGTGCCCAAGCGTTTTTGGCTGGACCCAGAGCCGACCACGACAGACGTCTTTGCCTTCCACATTTAGGCCTCTAATCCCCCTGGAATTGATTTTTGTGTCTGGTGTAAAGATCCAATTTCTTTTTTCCCCCTGTTTCTGAATGGATAACCAGTTATCCCCGCTCTGTTTATTAAAGAGTCCATCCTTTCCCACTGATTTGTACACCACCTCTCTCATATATCATGGTTCCATATGTGCACAGATCAGTGTCTGGACTCGATTCTGTGTCATTGGTCTATTTATCTACCCCAGTGCCAATACCACCCTGTCTTAATTACTAGAGCTATAGAGTGATTCCTGGTGTCTGGTAGGCCCATTCCCTGGGCCTGGTTCTTTTTCCTTGAAAGTACCTGGGCTCGCCTTGGGCCTGTGCTCCTCATACATTTCAGAATCAGTCTCTAACAGAAGAGGATTGAAGGACCCAGGGAATCTGGACAAGCTGTCCTCAGAATCATGCCAGAGCCTGGGCCTGCCATCAGCCCCAGCTGGCACTTCCGCTGCCCAGGAAGAACTTTCTAACTGGTTTGGAGAGAAAAACCCCAGGAAAGTGCCCAACTCCGAGTCCCATCTACCTGTCCCTTGCCCAATGACTCCTTTGGTTTCCTGCCCAGTGGCTCAGTCCTGGTCATCCTACTCAGGGTGCCTGCAGCTCCTTCCAGAAGACCGCTGACTTCCCTGTCCCTGCCTGATGAGGACATGACCCTGGACGATAGGCACGTGTCCTCCATCAACAACACCAGGGTCCTGGAGGAAATCCCCCACTCTAATTCTTGGCATGCACAACCAAATTTGTTGGCTTAAGTGCTTGCAAATCTTTTCTTTACCTGAAAATAGGCCTAGGGGTTGGGTGGGAGGAAGAGACAGCTCACTCATGCTTACAGTGCAGTCTGTCCTTGAGTGGGAAGATCTGGGTTGGCATCTGTGCTGCCTTGTCTGGGGACCCTTCTGACAATGGCTTAGAGGGCAAGGAAATGACTCATCCCAAGCTCTGATTTCACAAAATGGCTTAAAGAAAGGAGCATGACTAAGAAAGGAGCATGACTCGTGGGCCAAATGCACGTTGTTGGCATGGACTTGGTAAATCAGGTGTGCAGCCCATGGTTTTCAGCAGACAGGTGTTTGCATGCTTCTAGAATTCAAAAACACTTGCCAAACTCTGATTGATTTGATGTACTGGATTAGGTCAAGAGCTTATGGTGCCCACCCCCTGGACTGGGATCCAGCCTGTCAACCATAGGCAAAGCCCTCCTCCCCTTGGGCCCAGTTTGCTCATCTGTGAAATGAAGATTTGGACTGGGTGATCTCCCAGATTCCTTCCAATCCTTTCTTCTGTGGTTCCAGACTCTTCCTGTGGTTTAAGAGCACAGAAATTAGAAACCGTTCTTTCCCTCATCTTGGTGGGAAGACTCTTATTTCTTCTGCCTTGCTTTTTGGTTACTGATGTCTCCCTCCCTACCCCGGGGAAGGCAGTGTCTCCGGCTGGCTGGAGGTGGGTGAGGGGAACCTGCGGGCTACAGAGGGGGCTAAGTCTGGATTGTCGTGAAGCTGTGTTGAATCCTGCCCACCTCTTCCCCTGAGGAGAATTGTCCACTCTGGACACCTGTCTTGTTCTGTCAAACTGAATCTGCCTTCTCAGCACTAGGAATTCGTGAGCCTTGGCACAGGCATAGACCCGACCAGCTTGGTGGCTGAGCCCAGAATGTGGTGGTGGCATCTGACTAGGGTGCTTCGGAGTCTTGGTGCTGAGATGTCTCTGTTTGCTCTTTCAGACCACTGAGTATTCGGCCATGGCCTCGTTGGCTGGTGGACTGGACGACATGAAGGCCAACCTGGCCAGCCCCACCCCTGCTGACATTGGGAGCAGCGTGCCTGGCCCGCAGTCCTACCCCATCGTGACAGGTGAGGACACCTGGGGTGTGGGGGAGGAAGAGAGAGAGAGACAGAGAGAGAAAGAGAAAGACAGAGAGAAAGACAGAGAGAGAGAAAGAGAGAGAGAGAGAGCACAAGCTTGTGCGCTATTTG
>CAUYQG010239416.1:0-17744 GCA_963574415.1 Tarsius wallacei | reverse complement strand
CAGCCTAGACCTGCTGGGCTCCGGCGATCCTTCCGCCTCAGCCTTCCAAGTAGCTGGAACTACAGGCACGCGCTACCAAGCCTGGCTAATTTTTGATTTATTGTAGAGATGAGGTCTCGCCAAGTTGCCCAGGCGGGTCTCAAACCCGCGGGCTCAGGCAATTCACTCACCTCGGCCTCCCAAAATGTGGGATTACAGGCTGAGCCACCGAGCTCGGCCCAAAAAGTGTTTTTCTTATTGTCAACAGACCCAACTATGCTTTAAAAAATATCCATTTCAGGGCCAGGCGTGGTGGCTCATGGCTTTGATCCCAGCACTTTGGGAGGCCAAGGTGAGAGGAATGCCTGAGTCCAGGGATTTGAGACCAGCCTGGGCAACTTTGAGATGTTCATCTGTACAATAAATAAAAAATTTAGCTGGGCATGGTGGTGTGTGCTTGTAGTTCCAGCTACTTGGCAGAAGAATCACCTGAGTCCAGCAGGTTGAGGCTGTGGTGGCCATGAGCATGTCATTGCACTCCAGCCTGGGCGACAAAGTAAGACTCCGACTCCAAAAAAAAAAGAAAAGAAAAAAAATGCCCATTTCAAAAAGGGTCAGAACCTACATAGGGAAAAGTATCTGTTCCCCAAAGCTGCATTAGTTACAAAAGGAAAAAAAAAGACTTAAATGGTTGGAAAATGGTTAAATAAACCACGGTACTATTTTATTTTGTTTATTTATTTTTTGAGTCTAAGTCTTGCTGTGTCATCCAGGCTGGAGTGCAGTGGCATGATTACAATTCACTGCAGCCTCGACCTCCTGGGTTCAGGCAATCCTTCTACCTCAGTCTTCCGAGTAGCTGGAACTACAGGTATGTGCCACCACACCTGGCTAATTTTTTGAGCTTTTTGTAGAGATGAGGTCTTGCTATGTTGCCCAGGCTGGTCTCAAATTCCTGGGCTTAAGCGATTCTCCTGCTTCAGCCTCTCAAAGTGCTGGAATTACAGGCGTGAGCCACCGTACCCGGCCATGGTAGTATTTCATAAAACATTCATTCCATTAAAAATGTTGACAAAGGTTATGCATGGAAAGGTGTTTGGGATAACGTGTG
Source organism: Tarsius wallacei (assembly GCA_963574415.1). Classification (NCBI taxonomy): domain Eukaryota; kingdom Metazoa; phylum Chordata; class Mammalia; order Primates; family Tarsiidae; genus Tarsius; species Tarsius wallacei. Next base: position 16,654 of record CAUYQG010239416.1, on the reverse strand, counting down.
AATCCCTCACTCTGCCTTTTTCCTGATAGAGGTTATATGATCACAGTCATAGTAAAATAAAGCATGAGGGGAATACAAAAGAATGGTACCCAGTGCTAGTCATGCTGTGGAGATAGGACTTTGGGGAAGGAATGCTCAGTACACTTAGAGGCAGATGCCAGTAGTCACTGCACACATCACTTACCTAGCATTAGCAAAGATGGGGGGAGATGTGAGAATCTTGTAAACTCTTAATTCTTTTATGCCCCAATATGATAACAGTCATGAGAAAAGAGCTCCTTCAACACACACTGCACAAAAACCTTAAGCTGTTTATCTGCCTAACTCAAGATTCATAGTCATCTTTTGTACTCTGTTGAATATGAGCTTTTGTAAGAAGCAGTCAATGACTGTTTCTAAAACCAAAGTGTATTGGAACCTACTTAGAGGTACATTTCTGGACCGGTGCAGGGGCTCATGCCTATAATCCCAGCAGCACTTTGGGAGGCTGAGGTGAGAGGACTGCCTGAGCCCATGGGTTCTAAATCAGCCTGGGCAACTTGGCAAGACCTCATCTCTACAATAAGTCAAAAAATTAGCCAGGTATGGCCACGCATGCCTGTAGTTCCAGCTACATGGAAGGCTGAGGCAGAAGGATGGCCTGAGCCCAGCAGGTCAAGGCTGCGGTGGCCATGAGTGTGCCACTGCACTCGGTCTGGGTGACAGAGTGAGACTTCAACTAAAAAAAAAAAAAAAAAAAAAGAAGTACATTTCTGGCCATTCTTTTTCTTACTCTAACTAATAAAAAATGTCTTTAGTGCTGTAAGAGAATCAAACCGTCTCATGAGGTATGAGATTTTATATTAACCCATATGCCCTTAAGAGCAATTATGTACGTAACTGCATGTTTTGCTTTGGTGACTGTTACCAAGAATTGTAAGTCTTTTTAGAGTCAATAATCCAAATGCATTGAATGGGGTTTTATCTTTTTCTTTTTTTTTTTTAGTATAGTCTCACTTTGTCACCCAGGCTGGAGTGCATTGGCACGCTCACGGTCACCACAGCTTTGACCTGCTGGGCTCAGGTGATCCTTTCACTTCAGCCTTCCAAGTAGCTGGAACTATAAGCACGCACCATCATGCCCAGCTAAGTTTTTTTATTTATTGTAGAGATGAGGTCTCACCATGTTGTCCAGGCTGGTCTCAAACCCGTGGGCTCAGGCAATCCTCTTGCCTCAGATTCCCAAAGTGCTGGGATTACAGGCATGAGTCACTGTGCCCGGCTAAGTTATTTTGAAATGCAAACTATTCTCTAAGATGTCTGCTAGCTTTTGTTTGAATCTTTCTGCTTTGTACTCTTAGAATGAGTTATGGTCAGATTAATAAGTATTCAATTATAAATTTCCTGAATATTAAGAATTACTAGAGGCTGGGTTTGGTGGCTCAGCCTGTAATCCCAGCACTTTGGGAGGCTGAGACAAGTGGATTGCCTGAGCCCACGAGTTTGAGACCAGTCTCAACTTGGTGAGACCTCGTCTCTACAAAAAAATAAAAAAATTAGCCGGGTGTTGTAACGCACACCTGTAGTTCTGGCTGAGGTGGAAGGATCGCCGGAGCCCAGCAGGTTGATGCTGGGGTGGCTGTGAGTGTGCCTCTGCACTCCAGCCTTGGCAACAGAGTGAGACTTCAACTCAAAAAAAAAAAAAAAGAAGAATGACTAGAACCTGAAGCCAGATGCAGTGGCTCACGCCTGTAATTCCAGCACTTTAGGAGGCCAAGGGGAGAGGATTGCCTCAGCCCAGGGATTTGAGACTAGTCCGGACAATACAACGAGACCTCATCTCTATGATAAATCAAAAAATTAGCCAGGTGTGGTGACGTGCATCTGTAGTTCCAGCTACTTGGAAGGCTAAGGTGGTAGGATCACCTGAGCACAGCAGGTCCAGGCTGTGGTGGCTGTGAGTGTACCACTACACTCTAGCCTGGGGACAGAGTGAGAGATTCTGACTCACACACAAAAAATAGTTATTAGAACTGCATGTAGTTCACTTTTTTTGTTTTTTGCTCTCCATCAAAATTCTCTAGTCTCATAAACACTAAGACGTTTATTGAATGTGTGAAATGAACAAGAAAAATTACTTACTTGGAAAGTAATCCATCAGGTCCTGAAGGCTTTAAAAGGTATTTATCCACTTGCTTGTTAAATAAATAGCGGGGTAGCTGCAAGTGTTGGGTGACATTGTAGAGGTTTATGGCATACAGCGTTAAATCTCCTTCTTTATACCTTGGGCTGAAAGCAAACAGGTTAACTCAATTAAAATATTTATCTAATTTAAGTAACTAAAAACTCAATTACAGATATAATCACAGTCACTAGTGTCCATAATAATGGCGGGCCCTCTGAGCATCCTTTCTTTTATGAGCATATGAGACCACTCATGTGGTAGGTCCTATTTAGAAAACATGACTAAAAAACACTAGCATTTTCTGGGCAGGAGCAACCGGAGGGCTTTGCTACTTTGCTGGCTGAGTTGCTCATCTCTGGCCTTATAAACGACTGATACAAATAAGAAAATGAAATCTACTGATATTCTTCAGAATTTATCCATGCAAACCACTCCCCCACTATGTCCTAGTGGGGGTTCTAGAGTTCTCAGTCACCAGAAGTGGACAATGGTAGTTGGCTTTTTTGGCTACAATTAGTATTTTTGGCAACTTGGTTAGACCTCTTCTCTACAATAAATCAAAAAATTAGCCAGGTATGGTGGTGCATGCCTGTGGTTCCAATTTCTTGGAAGGAAGTGGAATGATCGCCTGAGCCCATCAGGTAGAGGATGCAGTGGCTGTGAGTGCACCACTGAACTCCAGTCTCGGTGACAGAATGAGACTCCCACTCAAAAAAAAAAAAAAATTAGTATTTTCATATCCTCTTATCAGGAGTGATAGGTTGAAACCAAAAAGAAGGAAAATCTCTGAAATGTAAGAATAGTTTTTGCAACCAGGCATGGTGGCTCATGCCTGTAATCCCAGCACTTTGGGAGGCAAAGGCAAAAGGATTGCCTGAGCTCATAGGTTCAAGACCAACCTGGGCAACATGGTGAGACCTCATCTCTACAATAAATCAAAAAAATTAGCAGGGCATGTTGACACATGCATGTAGTTCCAGTTACTTGGAAGGCTGAGGTGGAAGGATCACCTGAACCCAGCAGGTTGAGATTGCGGTGGTCATGAGCATGCCACTGCACTCCAGCCTGGGCGACAGAGTTAAACTCCAACTAAAAAAAAAAAAAAAAAAAGAATATTTTTTGTTACCTAAAGCAAGAATAGGGGGCAACAAAAATAGAGGTGGGCTGGCACAGTGGCTCATGCCTGTAATTACAGCACTTTGGGAGGCAGAGGCAGGAGGATTACTTAAGGCCAGGAGTTCAAGACCAGCCTGAGCAGCATAAGGAGACCTCAACTCTAACAAAAAAAAAAAAAAAAAAACCCACAAACAATTGGTTGAGTGTGGTGGCACATTGTCTGTAGTCCTAGCTACTTGGGAGGCTAAGGTGGGAAGATCGCCCGAGTCCAGGAGGTCAAGGCTGAAGTGAGCCATGATTGCACCACTGCACTCCAACCTGGGCAAAAGAGTAAGGTCTTGTCTCAAAAAAAAAAAAACCAAACCAACAAACAAAAAAACTCCATGGTCTCTCAACTCCAGAAATTGTAATTGTGATTGCAGTTTTTGAAATAATATTGTTGTTGTTAGTAATATTCTCTTTCTTTTAGTTTTTCTTCTTCTTCTTCCTTATTCAATCCATCAGTTATGATGCAAAGAGACAATATAATTCATATTCATATTTATATTCACTCATAGTCCTTCAATGAATTCATCGTTCATACAAAAATGGCTGCGTTTTCTTACATTTGTACTATTGTTTATTAAAATTCAGGCCATATTTCCATCATAGATTTGACAATTAAAATAATTATATAAATCTTTGCTGGACTGCAACCGTTTATATTTAAGCAGTTTGTTTTTAGTTAGACACTTACATCATATCACTATGAATACAAAATACAAAACAGAACAATAACACATCCTAGACCCACTGTCAGGACAGATGGCAACAGGGTGTTTGATAGGAAGTTACGTGCCTACTGATTAAAACTTGACTGCTTCATACTTACTTGTTGATGTTTGTGCAGTGAAGGTATACTCGAAGTGTCCTTGTGTCTGGGCCTTTCACACTTGCCATGAACACATTGCTGCCCACCAATGTCTTGAACAGAAGAGACAGCCAATAATCCTAGTTGTGTGAGTTGGGGAGGGAGGGACAAAAAAATAGATCTTTATTTATTTCCTGATTTAACAAAACCTGTAGTGAGCAAATAGTTATTCTATAAAGAGTGTGACTGTTATCCTAGGGGTATTTAAAGATAACATATTTTTTTTTGGAACGTGTGACCACCATTAATCTGAGGCCAACATCTTTTTTGCTGTCTTTTACCACTGGAGGACTATGTTTCCATAATTCAAAGAGCCATAGCCTCTAGGATGGGGGTCCCCAACCCCCGAACCACAGACCGATACTAATCTGTGTCATGTTAGGAACCAGGCCACACAGCAGAAGGTGATCAGTGGATGAGTAAGCAAAGCTTCATCTGTATTTATAGCTGTCCCCCATCACTGGCATTACCGCCTGAGCTCTGCCTTCTGTCAGATCAAATGTGGCATTAGATTCTCATAGGAGCATGAACCCTATTGTGAACTGTGCATGTGAGGGATCTGGGTTACATACTTATGAGACTCTAATGCCTGATGATCTGAGGTGGAGCTGAGGCAGTGATGCTAGTGCTAGAGAGTGGCTGCAAATACAGATTAACAGGAGCAGTGAGGTTTGAATGCACAGAGACCATAATAAGTCAGCTGCTTGCAGACTCATGTCAAAACCCTATCAGGAGGGGCAAGTGAGTTAATGTACTTCAAATGTACTTATTTTAGTCCACTCATGGTCCTCCCATTATTTTATTTACCACTTTTGTTTTTTGTTGGTTTTTTTTTTAGTTGGAATCTCACTCTATTGCCCAGGCTGGAGTGCAGTGGCATGCTCACGGACACCACAGTCTCAACCTGCTGGGCTCAGGCGATCCTTCCACCTCAGCCTTCCAAGTAGTTGGAACTACAGATATGTGCCACCACATCCAGTTAATTTTTTGATTTATCGTAGATACAAGGTCTTGCCAAGTTGCCCAGGTTGGTCTTGAACCAGTGAGCTCAGGCAATCCTCTCACTTCTGCTTCCCAAAGTGCTGGGATTACAGGTGTGAGCCACTGTACCTGGCTGCCTCTTTTTTTTTTTAAATGGTGAGTTGTATAATTATTTCATTATGTTTACAATGTAATAATAATAGATATAAAGTACACAATAAATGTCATGTTCTTGAATCATCCCCAAACCACCTCCTCCCTAATCCGTGGAAAAACTGTCTTCCAGAAAACTGGTCCCTGATGCCCAAAAGTTTGGGGACTGCTGTTCTAGGAGATATATTTCAAGAATGATCAGAGAATTTAAATATTCCTGGTGTTTTATCCAAGAATTCAAAGCAAAGCTCAAAGCCAAACTTTTAGACACACATACTCTCTCTCTCTCTCACACACACACACACATACACACACATACACACACACACACACCACACACACATACACACACACACACAGATACAAAAAGACAAGTTTTTGAAATAAAACTTTGTCTGTTTAGGACATAAATAATTTCATTTAAAACCATATGCCCCTCCTAGTGAAGTAATGATTAAGCAATGACCATCACTAGCTATCAAGGTAAAAAAAAAAAAAAACTAGACAGTATGTGCTTCCCAATGAAAGCACACACTATCACCTATGAAGAATTCTTACAAGAAAACAAAAAACCTGAATAAGCTCAAATTTCTATCAGTTTACAGGAAACACAGAGGACAGGAATGATATCACAGGAATAAATTTAGCAAAATCCAGAACCTGGAAAACATTATAGAGAAAAATACCTGGTTTCTAAAACTAATAAATTACAAGATGCAAAGAAAGGGAGGAGGAACTTAAGTACTTAAGAAACATAACAACCAAATGCAATGTATGGATCTTGTTTGGATTCTAATTTGAAAGAACCAATTATCAACAATATTTTAGACAATAAGGAAAAATGTGAAATGATGACTTTTTGATGACACTAAATAATTGTTGTTAATATTTTAAAGTATGGTAATAGTATTGCATTGTATTTTTACAAAGGAGATACTATACTGAACTATTTACAGGTTAAAAAAATATATGCGAGGCCAGGTGTGGTGACTCACGTCTATAATCCTAGCACTTTGGGGGACTGAGGTGAGAGGATTGCTTGAGCCCAGAAGTTTGAGACAAGCCTGGGCAACATAGTGAGACCTCATTTCTATCAGAAAATCAAAAAATTAGCCAGGCTTAGTGGCATGTACCTATAATCCCAGCTACTTGGGAGGCTGAGGAGGAAAGATCACCTGAGCACAGGAGGTCGAGGCTGCAGTGAGCCAAGATCAGGCCACTGCACTCCAGTCTGGGTGACAGAGCGAGACACCAACTCAAAAGAGGGAGAGGCTGGGTGCAGTGGCTCATGTCATCCTAGCAATTTGGGAGGTGGAGACAAGAAGGCTGCCAGCCTGGGCAACATGGAGAGACCTCATTTCTATAATAAATTGAAAAATTAGCTGGGTGTGGTGGTGCACGCCTGGGTGGGTGTGGTGGGGCACGCCTGTAGTCCCAGCTACTTGGCAGACCTAAGCCCAGGGGGTCGAGGCTGTGGGGGCTGTGAGCATGCTGCTGCACTCCAGCCTGGGCGACAGAGTGAGACTTCAACTCAAACTAAAAACAAAAACGGAGAGAGAAAGAGAGAGAGGGAGGGAGGGAGAAAATTAACGGTCACTTACAGGTAGAGGCTCGAAGTTTTCATCCACTAAGTGGTATTTTCCGGCACCAAAGAACACTTGCCTCATCACCACCTGGATGCCCATTCTGGCTGACAGGCCCAGCTTATCCAGCCACCTGGGGCAGAGCAAGAACACACGTTCCTCAGCCTTGGAAACAAAGTCACTCAATTCTAATGACACACTATCCTGATTCATTCATATCATTCTGAGAAGAATGAAAAGGAAACCAGAAAAGTGGCATTAACGATGAAGAAGTCACTCAAAGGAAACGGCGATGAGCAGTCGTGGAATTCCCCCCTCCATCCCTTCCCACCCTTCCCTGTGATGACAAATCCTAGAAGATTAACACACTAGAGGAGGCCCTTTCAGGGTAAGACAATGTCTATACAAGCAGAGTCGACTAGTGTCCACCCCACAGACAACTCTGCATCCCGTGGTGCCCTCTACCATGCGAGGGTGGAAGGAGCAGTGGCAGTGACAACAGGGATGTAAGCAGACTCACACCTCAACTGTCATGGCAGCCTCTCGCCCCTCCCCTCCTGTCCATCTCTGGTCATGCCCCAAATCTTTAGTTAATGGCAAGACAAACATCTCTGTTCTAGTCTCTTACTCAAGCCCCCGTGAATGTGAAGGATTTGTGCTTTATTCTGGGCTTATAAGAATGAGGATGGGAGGGATGAGGATGAGAAAGGAGAGAAAAAAACTCAATGTGACGATACAGAACTATGGGTTAAAAGACTAATGGAGTTATCAGATATATGGGGAACCCAGTGGTCTAAAGCAAGCAGGTTTGGGGTGTTGGTGATGAGAGGATTTGGTACATCTTTAAATTCCTTGACAGTGCCTCTGGGGTGATTCACAATTCAGGGTCTAAACTTCTCGGGAACCTGAATACAGGTAGGCGTATCGAGCATCCTCCCCAGAGTCAAAGCTCTAGATGCATCTCTGATACTGTGCTTCTTTAGGGTAAGGACTCCTTGGCATATCGATGGGCCACAATTAAAGAACAAAATGTCCACAGCCATTCATCCTTACAAGATGTCCAATGAGCTTTAGGAAATCATTTTCTTGCAAAATCCAGCAGGGATTTCAGGGCTCCGCCCTGAAGCTGTCTTTGATTTACTTTTGGCTGAGGAATCATTTCATTTGAATAGAAGGATGGCCAATAGCTGCCGTCTGGTCCCTTAGACCAGGGCTGCTCCACTCACATAAAGCCGGCAGCAAAGGTGTCGGACAGCAAGGGCGCTCCGCCTCCATACGCAGAGCTTGTTTCTCCTAACCACACCTTCTTGCCGGGCCTGGTCTTCTCGACCACCTACGGAACAGGAAAGTCTCCATGGTAACTGCAAACAAGCTGACCAGCTGCATGCTGAAGATGAGCAGCATTCAAAGCCTCACAGTCCCAGACCCATTCACCCTGTGTAGTTACAAAATATGGCCGGGCATAGTGGTTCACGCTTAACATCCCAGCACTTTGGGAGGCTGAGGCAGGAAGATCGCTTGAGCCCAGGAGTTTGAGGCCAGCCTGGGCAACTTAACTAGACCCTGTCTCTACAAAAAAAAAAAAATTAAAAATTAGCCAGGCGTGACGGCACGTGCCTGCAGTCCCAGCAACTCCAGAGGCTGAGGAGGGAGGATCACTTGATCCTGGGAGATTGAGGCTGCAGTGAGCTGTGATCAGGCCACTGCACTGTGGCATGGGCAACAGAGCAAGATCCTGTCTCATAAAAATAATAAACAAAAACAAAATATGTTCACAGTCATTTGGGTCTTGGGTAAATTTCTTTTATGGAACACTAGGATGTGGAAGGAATAGAAATCAACCCATTATTAGGGTCTATGGTAGTTAATTCTACTAAGAGGCTACTGGAAGTGTTTTAAATTTTTAATCATACATGTGGGTGAGATGCAATGCTAAGGGGGAAACAGGAGTGACTAAGCCATAGTGTTTGTTCTGTAAAATTAGAAAAAGCATACAAAAATAACATATCTCCAGAATTCAGAACAAGCTAGGCTACAACATAATGACTCTGGTTTCACATTAAACATTTTAAAAGACTATTACCTGGAAAACTTTTTGCACAGATAAAATAAAAGTGTCCAACACATCAGGGTTTAGAAAATCTTCTTTGGTAGCAATTCGTCCATTCAAATAGTAGCTAAATTATTCGGAAAAAAATAAACTTTACTTTCTGTTTCTAGGCTAACTGCGGGCCTTGTTCTCCTTACCTCTCCCACCCACCTGTTATTTTAGAAAAAGGCAGACGTTCTACTAGGAAAGATCAACTTGGCAGGGGGATGTGGGGAAGAGCCTATTCTATCCAAATAACTAGAGAAATCAGTTACTCTGTCTGGAGAAGACAGTCCCAAGTGCAGGCACTCCTGGATTACTCACTCTTTGACAAGAAATTGGGCTTAGCTGCTTATATGTTCCATTAATTAGCAGTGTACCTCGATCTTCACAGAATCTACCATATTATTTAAAATAAAATGTTTTGCTTTCTTAATATTAAAATGCTAGTACAGTGCTGCTTGAGACACCATTTGTTTCTGATTTGAACTATAGAGTCAAACTGGCAGTTAAACAGAAATCATTTTTTGAAAGCTAGGAAATAAAGCTAGTCTTACTTTCCTAGTATTAAGACTGGGAGATGTACTTACTGGTGCCACGTAACTGAATCAATCACTTCTCCCCCAGTCTCCAGAAAACTAGAAAAAAAATTGATTATGTCGGCACTTAGTCATCATATGCACAAACTATATGTATGTGTGTGTATATATATATATATATACACACACAGTATATGCATGAGAGTTTAATTTCTGAGATATGAGTCAGTTACTGCTTTAGGATTAGACAACACAGACTTTCTAATCCTGATTGCAAATTTTGCCCTAGGGGCCATTTGCCTCAGAATTCTTGCTATTCTGGACCAACATTTCCTTTTTTGGTAAACATGTACTCAGGAGGCGAACTGTGTAATAAAAAATGGACTACTGAGGATTTGCTACCGGAGAGGAATGTTTATTTTTAAGAAAAGTGTTTCTTCATCCTCTGGCTCCTACCTCTTCAGCATCTTGACAGTCCTTCTTCGAGGCTGACCTATGTCAGGACCATAGAGTTTTGCATTTTTGAAAGTGGACTTTCTTAGAAGTTTATGCAACTGAATAAAATCTTTTCCTAACTGCAATCCATTGATGGAAACGCCAGCCTTCTTATGGAAACTGTTAGGTTCTGAAAGACAGCAATGCTCCAAATCATCACTTACCTAGAAATGCTGTATTTGAAAGCAAACATGCAGTAGCATATAAAAGCAATAAAACAGTTTTCAAATTATAAAAAACTTAGAACTCAAAGTCAAGAAAAGTGAATTCCCAGTTATAAAAAGCATGTTCCAGAAAAACAAATATGTAAATTATATAACTGACATATGAGGGAGTATTAACCAATTTGAGGTTAATAATGGGGGTAGTAAACCAATGGATATTTGGGAAATAGTTTGTGTCCAGGATCTAATAACCTAATTTATATGTTTAGACAAAAGTTTGGGGCCAGGCCTGTAATCTCAGCACTTTAGGAGGCCAAGACAAGAAAGAGATCAGAGGTCATGAGACTGAGACCAACCTGCGCAACAAAGCAAGACCCTATCTTTACAAAAAAAAAAAAAGGAGCATGCATGATGGCACACACCCGTAGTCTCAGCTATTTGGGAGCACATTTTGAGCCCAGGAAGTCAAGGCTGTGGTGAGAGCTATAATTGCACCACTGCACTCCAGCCTGGGCAACAGAGCAAGACCATGTCTCTCAAAAAAAAAAAAAAAAAAGATTGCAGGAAAAAGACACATCATATTACTACATCTAATTTCTCATTTTACCTTTAGTTCTACTGGCTGATGTGTAGAAAAAGCATTATATGTTTTGAATAAATTTGGTTAATCATGAACACTTTAGTTAGAATTTATAAGTTCTGGCCAGGTGGCTCATGCCTATAATCCCAGCACTTTGGGAGGCCAAGGCAGAAGGATCACTTGAGGCCAGAAGTTTAAGATCAGCCTGAGCAAGCAAGCTATAGCAAGACCTTGTCTCTACAAAAAAATATTTCTAAAAATAGTCAGGCACAGTGGCACACACCTGTAGTCCCAGCTACTTGGGGGGCTCAAGTGGGAAGATTGCCTGAGCCCAGGAGTTGGAGGCTGCAGTGAGCCGTGATTGTGCCACTGCACTCCAGCCTGGGTGACAGCATGAGACCTCAATTCAAAACACTTTAAAAAAAGAATGTGTAAGTTCTTTGCGAAAAACAGTGAAGAAGGAGACAACAGGAGCCTGACCCGGGCAGGACCCGAGACTGGTCAGGCCTAGATGCCATAAGCAGGTACCAAGGGTCGAGACGGGGCTGCTGAGATCAACTGGCAAGTTGGGAGACTGAGAAAGGGCGGGAAGAGTGGAAGCACATGAAATGCCACGCCACAGTCACGCCGACTCCAGCCTGCCAAATAGAAGACGGTTAAGTGGCTCTGGAGATCTCCAGGGAGCCTAGAGGCTGGGAAGGCAGCTGGTTCTCACGGGTTTTTCCCACCTCAAATGGAACATTAACCGGTAGCAGTAGCAGGCTCTGGGACAGATACCATATGCGTCTTTTGCCATGTGTGCCTCCAAATGATGCACTGTTGTGCATACACACATACATATGTGTGTGTGTGTGTGTGTGTGTGTGTGTGTGTATGTATGTGTGTAAATATATATATATATATATATATATATTTTTTTTTTTTTTTGAGTCAGGGTCTCTCTCACTCTGTCGCCCAGGCTTGAGTACAGTGGCACACTCACGGCCGCTGCAGCCTTGACCTGCTGGGCTCAGGTGATCCTTCTGCCTCAGGCTTCCAAGCAGCTGAAACTACAGGTGTGTACCACCACACCTGGCCAATTTCTTGATTTATTGTAGAGATGAGGTCTTGCCAAGTTTCCCAGGCTCGAAGTGCTGGGATTCCAGACGTGAGCCACCATGCCTGGCCTTGTACTTGCTGATATTAAAAAACACATCACAGATAGGAAGAAGGAATGAGATTAGCTAGTCTCCTCATGAATGACATGTCCCCCGACACTTACCATTGCCTAATTCCCAGGAAATATTGTACCTCTTGGAAGAGCAGTAGTCCAGCAACAGCTGGGCATTGGAACTGTTCCACTGCAAATCTGCTGTTCTCAGGAGTGCATTGAGGCCGAAGATCAAGTTCAGTCCTGAGCAATTTGCAAAAGCATATAGCATATCTACGGAGCTTCCTGAAAGAAAAGTATTGCTTCATGACTGGGTCTGCACCACAGCAAAGAGGGCCTCCAGATGTGCTCTTCACAATAAGTTACTTTTTCTGTGCCAGGTGTGGTGGCTCATACCTGTAATCCCAGCACTTCGGGAAGTGGAGGCAAGAGGATGCCTGAGTCCAGGGGTGTAAGACCAGCCTGGGCAACTTGGTGAGACCTCATCTCTACAAAAGATCAAAAAATTAACTGGGCATGGTGGCGCACACTTTTAGTTCCAGCTACTTGGGAGGCTGAGGTGGGAGGATCGCCTGAGCCCAGCAGGTCAAGGCTGCAGTAGCTGTGATTACACCACTGCACTCCAGCCTGGGTGACAGAGTGAGACTCCGACGCAAAAGAATTTTAAAAATAAAAAAATCAAATTACTCTTTCTTTTGTTAAATAGAAGGAAATCTAGTCTAACAAGAGACTGGAATTATATCTAAGGGACAACTAAATTGGACAGGCAAATTAAAAAAAAACCAATCTGACATCATTTGCTTCAGCTGGTGAATGGAGCCAGCCCCAAGGCAGGTGCTAGAAGCTCTGGTCTGGAAGCAGGATTTGTCTACGTGACATCAGGTGAGCTGGGGAAACCACCACTTGTGGCTCAGTGCTTGACATGCACAGCCAGACTGTCACTGGTCAGCACAATACCCGTTCTTAAATCTGAATCTCCTCACAAACTCAGCTACAAAATATCTTGGTAATTTTAATTGTATCTAAAACAATCTTTTAAGACCCCATGTATATAGTTTATTAATTTAAAATATATAGCATTTTACATTTAAAAATTGGCCTAGGGCTATCAGATTGTGGCTTCCAAACTTTGTGCCACATCACCTCACGGAGCCATGGTGAGTTCATGGGTACGGCTGTAGGATTGAACAAGTACAAATAGTCAACAATGCACTTTAGTTAAATAATAAACAATTTCCAGTGCATGTCCTCTGCAATGGTTCAGAAATACTTAACACGAAAGGAAGCACTGTTAGTTGTCTGAAGGTCAACTCTAGCCAGGCAGTCCTACTCACAGAGGCACTGAGGGGTCTTTCAAGATGGCAAGGAAAAACATCAACATCTATCAGGTATGACCAGAATTATTAGGCTATCTAGACCTAACAATGTAATAATCAAAATGCAGGTATTTCTTTTAGCCCAGGTGTGCTGTAAAAACATTTCTGAGACATTAAGATGCCAGTAATGTTTGGGAGCTTCTATACTCTGCTTTATTTTTATTTTTGTTTGAATAAAGACAGGGTCTCACTGTGTTGCCCAGGCTGGTCTCATACTCCTGGACTCCAACGACCCTCCTGCATCAGCCTCCCACAATGCTGAGATTACAGGCGTGAGCCACCGTGCCTGGCCTATACACTGCTTTTTAACCATTAGGTAGTCTATAATCACTTTTGAGAGTGGCAACAATATAATTTCAAATGTCCTGAAATCAATTATCATATGCATAATAATTCCTTGCAATGTTCATGTATATTTAGAGGCATTTGTTAAAACAGTAATTCATTCTTGAACTTGCCTAGTTAAAAAAAAAAATCTCTATCTGGCAAACTTACACCCTTTCAAAAAGTGGTTTTGCTTTAGTTTTGTTTCTAAGTCTTCAGCCTGAATTACTTGGATACTCACAGTTGTGAAAGCCTCAAGTTAATATTGCCAATAAAGGATGCCATGCAGAAACAACTCCAGCAAGCTGCTTTAGCCACCGCAGCCTCGACCAGCTGGGCTCTGATGAGCCTTCTACCTCAGCCTCCCCAGTAGCTGGGACTACAGGCATGTGCCCCCACGCCTGGATAATTTTTTGATTTACTGTAGAGATAAGGTCTCGCCAGGTTGCCCAGGCTGGTCTCAAACCCCTGGACTCAGGCAATCCTCTCACATTGGCCTTCCAAAGTGCTGAGATGACAGGCATAAGCCACTATGCCCAGCCTGTTTTAGATGTTCTGATATTTGCTGTGTCACCGACTTCCACACACTGCTGCCTTCCATCAAAGAGTGCCGGATATTAGGGTTTGAAGAACTCCCTGGAGTCCTTCGACCCAGCATGCCACTGGACCTTAGAGTCACGGTTTACACTGAGCCTCCTCCAAGACTCCCCCTCATTTTTCTATGAGGAAACTGAGATCCAGACAAGTTAAGTGCCTTGCTCAGTGTCACATGGCTATCGGTGGTAATGCCATGACTAGAGGCGTTGCAAAGTTCATGGCTGCCTTAATCACAACTATACTGTAGGCTGCTATCTTGCAAAATCATGTTTTGATTGATTGTTTGATTGATTGATTGATTCAGTCAGAGTCTCTGTTGCCCAGGCTGGAGTGCAGTGGCATGATCTTGGTTACCACAGCCTCGACCTGCTAGGCTCTGGTGATCTTTCCACCTCAGCCTTCTGAGTAGCTGGGACTACGCCATGCCTTATTGCAGAGACGAGGTCACACCAATTTGCCCATGCTGGTCTCGAATCCCAAAGTGCTGGGATTACAGGCGTGAGCTACCATGCCCAGCTGCAAAACCATGATTTAGAATGTGCCCTGGGTCAGGAATCCAAAGACTTGAACTCAGGTCCAGCTCTCCCACTTACAGACCATAGAACATGATTGGGGTCACGTCCTTACCCTGCAGGAGCCTTAGCTAAAGGTCTACAGTCCTAGAACAGGCACCGTCACATGCTACCTCACAAAACCCAGGTTGAAATGAAACATGGAAACGGTCTGTGAATCATAAACAACCTCTGAAGATAGAAAGCACTGCTATTGCTGAGCCCCTTGACAAAGATTACAGCATCTTCCAAAAGTCTGGAATGTTTGCATTTTAGAGCATTTATTCAACTCATACTTAACTCTCCCTTGACTTCTTCATTCTTCTAAATGCCCTTGGAATTTATGTAGCTTGAAACTCTATGATACATGCCTTATAATTCAATAAATAGCAATATCTTCTAGAATAAAGGTTATCTAAGACTGAGTTCAAATCTATTCTTAAAAAAAAAAAAAAAAGAGAGAGAGCCACCCAGTCTACTTCCTCCCCTAAATAGAAAGAATAATAAGAAACTCACAACTCATTATCCTATTCCCAATCATTTTCCAAACTCTTACTGTTTAAGATAGCGGGAAAATCCTTGGAATGAGATATCCCAGATGACACATTTTTAAAAAATGGTAGCCGGTCATGGTGATATGTACCTGTAATCCTAGCTATTTGGGAGGCTGAAGCAAGAGGATTGCTTGAACCCAGGAGTTTAAGACTGCAGTGAGCCACGATCGTGCTGCTGCACTCCAGCGTGGACAACAGAGTGAGATCCTGTCTTTACAAAAATAAATAAAAGAAAAGCAGACTCTTTCCAGTGCATTCTGCCATGTAAATTTACATAAGGGTGTCCAGCCTCGAGGGTGGGACTGGGTGTTGGAGGTGGAAGAGTGGGATGAGGAGGAAGAGAGATGGATAAGAAGGTGAGCAAGGAACTGGCTCATTAGGGTGATTGTTTTAATAAGTGAGAGCTACACCCAGAATGACATCTGTTACAGTGCTTTCTCTTCCTGTCCAAACAGGTTTACGATGTGAGTCTATGTTCTCATGACACATGTTTTTGTCATCTTCTACTTTAGTGGAACACACCACCCATGGGAATCTGTATTAGAAAACTTACCTCTGTCTTCTGGGACACCTGTTTTCAGGCCATTAGCTAGGCAATCCACATGTCCTAGCCACAACAGACCTGCTCTCCCTTCGTGGGATGCCCCCGTGACACTCAGTCATGACCACCCTTGGCAACAGAATAATGTGTGGAAACCCCAACTGGCTTCTGAGATATTTGTCTCTATAATGAGTAGCTGCCCGGATGGAGTTCTATCTATGTTTCCATGACATGTCCATGAATGTGGGAAATGTCAAGCCACAAGTCAAATATTTCCAAATACAAATAAAATATCTGCATTTGTCACTCATTTGAGTATTGTCAACACGGTGGTGGCTGGAGTTAGACGAACCCAGCTGCATAGTTAGCAAAGGCAGGCATTTTCCCTGGTGTGGGGCTGCGAAGACCAGGTCCTAGGGGCAGGCAATGACAAGGGAAACCCATCATCCTGGCAACACAAAGATGGTGTAAGGCAGCACACTTATTTTAGAAATTGACAATGAATTGGTATGCTTAACATAACCCCAAGAAACGGGGTTTAGTTTGACCAAAAATGGGAGGGGGGGCAGAATCCATGAGTTACCTAATGCCATGGGTCTTCTCCCACAGGCCTGTATTATAATGACTTATTACAAATGTGACCTTATTTTTTTTTTTTTGAGTTGGAGTCTCACTCTGTCGCCCAGACTGGAGTGCAGTGGCCGCTCCCGGCCACCGCAGCCTCGACCTGCTGGGCTCCGGCGATCCTTCCACCTCAGCCTTCCAAGTAGCTGGAACTACAGGCGCG